>AJFL01000440.1:0-12646 GCA_000467735.1 Rhytidhysteron rufulum CBS 306.38 | reverse complement strand
AATCTCATGGACAGTGTCAACTCGGCCACGACGGCAGCTGCTCTTGTTCTTATTTACTAGGGACGGAAAGTTTTTAATTTATATAGGGTAGGAAGATTGTTTGTTTGGAAAGAGTGTGGGGGACCGTGCGGGGATGTGGCGGCGAGTTATTGAGCTTCACCTTTGTTGTTGTTTATGTTGCTGGTGAGGTGGGTGACCATATGGGTGACCATGACGCGGCGTGCTTTCTGATGCGTCCATCGTCTTTGATGGCAACCGTTTCTAGCCACGAAGCTGCTGCTACTATTGACCCTAATAGATCTATACCCCAGAAGGCTATGTTTTATTTCCTGATGCCCTTCATCAGTGAACGCTGTCATGTCATAAATGATAAACAACTCTTCAGTGCCGCCATGCAGATGCTCATCATCACTGAGCCCACGTGTACCTTGACCATTCTGCCCATTAATCCAACGCCTCACGTTAAGTGCACCTTTCATCGCTTCACCTCACCTCACCGCAGCACATCACAACGCAACGCCACCATCCTCTGCACCCACAACCCCTCGCCCACAAACAAGCATGAAAGTACGCGTCGCTCCGCATCAACAATCTCACCGTCTTAGCATTACCGAGCAATAAAACTCGCGCCCCGAAGCCAGTCAAGACGCAGCCCAGTCCTTCAGAGTCAATGAATTGACCAGAACATGAGTGCTCAAGAAAAGAAAGAGAAGCATCACACGACCCACTTCCTCACCTACCCAAAGCACCACTTTCATCAAATACTCCAATGTCTATACCATTACTAACTCCTTATACCAGCGATCCGCCCAACCCGTCCAAACAAAGCCATCACCATCTAAACATTTCCACTATAATAGCAATCACCACCCTCCCCGCCCTAAAACCAACCCCATAAAAGCACAAGATAGTAACATCCTCAACCCCTATTCCTCTCTCAAGCAACAACCTCTCTATCTCAACAGCTCCCCCCTCAATGACCGCGCACCCAACCCCAATCCCGAGCCCAAAGTCTGCCTAAAGAATCCCCACCAATACCGTGAATAAAGCTACCACCCACATCCTCTAATAGCAACCACATACAACTCACTAAAAGATACCTAGAACCCAATTCTCAGTTCCTCGTTAAAAAAGCGAGTATGACGGTACTGTTGGCTAAGGTGTTCCGTGAGGGATAGTGGGGTTAAGAGGCTGTGTTCTAATTGATCATGGTTGGGTTCAAGGTATATCACGTATGTCTGCTGATATAGCTTATTAATTTCCTAAAAGATACATATACCGGCAGGGACGTGATTTTTACTCTCTATCACACGCTCGCAGAAGTAGAAGGGAAATTCATATCAACGCCCAAAGCCAAAAGTAAAAAAAGAATAATCATTTTCATTCCCCGCCAAAGAGGGTTAGTTTTATCTCCAATCCTACCAATATCCACAGCTTTCAATTCAGAAAGCAACTCCCCTGTACAAGAACTATCTTACAATATATACAAACAAAGCCTGCTTGCTTCAACGTCCCATTTCAAAGTGCTACTTCTCACACACACAGCAACGTGCCCATCAAAGCCCCACCTGCCTAACCCTAGCCGCCCCCTCATCCTTCGGCACCTTAACCCCAAACCCATAAGCACTCTTCCTCCTCCTCCCCTTCCTATCACCAAACTGCTCATCAAACTTCTTGATAGCAGTCAACGACGACATATCCTCCGAGATACTAGCGCTGATCTCCTGCATCGCCTTATTAAAATGGCGTTCATGCAAGGACCGCTTTTCAGGAAGGAATTGTTGGATTGATGGGGGTGGGGGTAGCTCGGCTGTATTGGCGTCACCGGAGTCGGCCTTTTCTGCTGCATCCGACATGGCTTTTGCGACGGCCATCATGGCTTGTTCGTTTTCTTCTCTTACGCAGGCGAGAGCTGCTGCGACGGCCAGGTTCTTTAGATCGCTGCCGCTGTAGAGAGGGGTGTTCTTTGCTAGCTCGTCTATGTTGACGCTGGGGTCTAGCTGCTCCCCTTTTAGGTGGATTTCGAGGATCTTCTTTCGATCCTCTTGGGTTGGGAGGTCGACTAGTAGACGTCTTGGCAGGCGTCGTAACACTGCATCATCGAGATCGAAAGGCCGATTGGTTGCGACCATGATGAAGACTGAAAGATCGTTCATTCCATCCCATTCCTTTAGGAATTGATTAATGATTTCGCGGTGTGATGTTCGCTGGCGACTACCACTACGTGAACCAAAGATTGCATCGGCCTCATCGATAAAAACGACGCAAGGCGAAAGTTTACGGGCGAGGGAGAAGATGGCTCGGACCTAAGTATTCTTAGTTAGTAATGAAATTAGCTTCTCCAGATTTGATAATGGTTTACATTTTTCTCTCCCTCACCAACATACATGTCGTAAACTTCGCTTCCGGATACCTCCAGAACAGTGGCGCCGCTTTCTTTAGCAACTGCTTTAGCCAACAGAGTTTTACCCGTACCTGGTGGACCGTACAACAGTAATCCTGGAATTTTATCCGTTGCAAGTACACCGTACTGGAAGGCTTCGGGCCTCAACAAGGAGAGAGTCGTCAACGTACGAAGAGCTTCTGTTGTTTCTCTGGGAGCATGGACGTCATCAAAAGTGGTCTTGATCTTCTCAGGATTGACTACGCCATTAAGCAACCGTTTCTCATACTTGTTTGCTTGGCTGGCAATCCGATCTAACTTCCGTTGACCTCCTCGTTGAGCAGCATCGAAGGTGTCTCCAGTGCGCGAGGATGACCGCTTAGTAGATTTTCGTTCTTGAACCTGACGTTGGTTTTCGCTTGCAAGCCACTCGTACTTGACCTCATCACTGTATTGTAGGAGAGACATGGCGAGTCCAAGGTGAGTGTCGGTAAGATGCTCGGTATTGGGATGAGAAAGATGTAGACCGAATGCAGTGAGTGCTAACCGATGTACTTCGTCGTAAGAGAGAACTTTCGTGGAGAACCTCTCGAAACCAGTATGGTCAATTAGGTATGAAAATTTTGTCATTGATATTGACAAGTGCTCCGAGGCAGCAGGATCAAGTCTATGCAGCATATCTTTGATGTGTCGGAAATTGATTTCTCTTATCTTGATTGTTTCAAATTCCGAGGCATCGATTGCCCTCTTCGTTTCAGACGAAGGCCAAAAGACTGGATAATCTTGCCCAGGGCTGCGCCGCTTGTCTACAGGGACAACAATAGTTCGGAAGTTCACATCGCCTTCTGATTGTACGCTATTGATTCCAGCTTTAGATAGCTCGGGTATGAGGTCAGCGCCGTACGATGTACCTAGTATCATGATGCTTTCTCCCTCGGCCCTTCGCTTTCGAACAATGTCTTGTAGTTTCTGTACAATTTGGCTTCCATGCCGTGTTCCCATAAGCTCCTTGATGTCCTTGATATATATGATCTTCCTCCTTGACAGAGATTGGAATGGCTGAGATTTCTGACCTATGTTTAACGAAAATACTAGGTTTGACTTGCTGCATTCGAACTCTATCGTCTTAAAAGGTGTGGAGGAATAGTCGAAAAATTGAACAGGCTTCGTATGTGGAGGCGTAGAAGAAGTTGTATGTTCAGTATGCTGACCTTCTGGCCTTCCTTGGGCCAGTTTTCGCGATACTTTTTCCTCATTTGAGTCTATCAATGCCTCGAGTAAAGCTGTGAGTTTCATTTCCTCCCATTGGACCTCACTCTGGGATTGGACCCGTCCATATGATGACCCTGTCGAAGCCGGGGCTTGACTGTTGTCCGCAGGAAGGCCAAGACTTTTCAACTTTGTCAGATCAATGTTCAAGACACGAACAGATCCTGGAATTCCAGGAAACCCGGATTTCGGCATGCTGACCCCAGGGGGTGAGTTCTCTGATGATTCTTGCTCATCTGCCGCCGCATCGTCATTCTCTTCTATGTCTTGAACATCCTTCAGAAGCTCTGATTTCAGCCTGTATGTTTCATACCCCAATGAGCGTATGGAATATGGCCCAGGCTCCGGTCCTTCGCCCAAATAATTTCCCGCAAGTTCCGCGAGATCTAAGGGGTCAAGTTGGATGAAATCTGCATCCATGGTCATAGTACCTTCTAAGACAAGCTGTTGAAGACGCCTGCCGCCATGGGGAGTAGGCGATTCGAGTATTAAATTGGATTTTGTTGAAGGGATTGGTGTCGCTGATTCCGTTCGAGATGTAGCAAGACAGGCAGCAATTGTAGCTCTAATCTCAGCTTGGATTAGAGGGTTGATTTCTAAATCTAGCGCATCCTTGATTTTGAAGATTGGGCTATTTTTATCCTCTAGAGACTCTTCTCCCGCCGTCAATATCTCATCGAGAAAATGTCTAATCTGTTTCTGCTCCTCCTCTGTGAGTTCCTTTCCTAGCGATGAGAAAAGTCGGAGGAAGTCATTTAAGTTCGACCGTGAAACGCGTAAGGGTAGCGCCATGTATGTCTCTCCTGTTCCTCCATCCTTTACCACAAAGGTAGAATTTAATAATTCATCCGCAGGTTTGAAAGAATCCTCTTTTGTGAAGACGTTCGACTCCATGAACCAACGAGGAATGTGAATGGGCGGAAGATCTTGCGTTTGCTGCCGATTCTGCCGCTGTGAACGCTTCAATGCAGAGCTATAGTGCCGCACCATATCTTTGGACCGTTGCAACTTCTTTGCGATAATGTCTTGCTCATCGTTCTTTGAAAGCTCCGTCGGCTTGTCCTCCGATTTGTCCTCCGGCTTATCCTTGTCTTGCTTCTTATTATTGCCGTCATTCTGCTCGGTAGGATTATTCTCAGGGTTCGATGGAGGGTTGGAGGTTTGCGAAAGGAAGGACGATGAGTGGAACAAGCGTGTTCGAGAGTATGGTATTCGGCGGTGTTTGAGAAGTTTGGCTGGCGGTCTTGACACGGACGCTGAGCGCAGAGTCCGCCACGCTACAGCATGCATCCGGACCTCGAGAGGGGGGTGTATGAACCCCGGGGGAGATGGGACCTACGAGGAAATTCGGGCGTTTACGAGTTTTTCGTGGGCAATTGCTGTGGTTGAAAGGTTGCAGAGCGGCAGAGTTTCAATTTCTTGATGCCAAGATACGTAGATAATCCGCCAACACCTTCCGTATTCGGTCGCCGATCATCGGCTAATATTTCGCTATACAGAAGTATCGAAATGTCGATGTCTATCTAAATCGAAAATTGGAAAGGTCAAGTTGGCAATCTACTAGATTATTTTATATTAAAATACCGAATTAACAGTTCAGTCTAAGAGCAGATAAATTTTAAATTGGCTTGCTTAGGATACCTCATAGCAATACATATCCTCTCCAGTTACATGAGTTTAGTTACACTTTCTAAGAACGTGTGTATAAGAGCCAACCCAGAGTAAATCCCCTTATATATTATTCCTCTTCTTAAAGGGACACATTCTCTTCAAACTTGAGGTATAGCGTAAAACTCGATGGCCCTTGACATAAAAGGGTACCTAGGCATCCTTAGGTCAAGGATGTAGCCAGACTAATGTCCAGGCATTGTAGAAGAGCATTCTAACAGTCTGAAGAAAAAACTGCAGATACGGATAGATAGAACCATGGTACACTTACCTAGGTATGCGCAACTCTCTCTTCTACTAATATATATCATATTACTACAGAAGCCTTCTGATTAGCTAGTAATACCTAAGACTACCAAGCAAAGTCTTTTAATACTACAATGAACCATCAGATCATCATAGCAATGATGAAAATGTACAGCAATTATCCAAGACCTATGCTCGAAGAAAGTTGTTGAAGATAGAAGAGCCAAAACTTTGGTACTATGAGAACACTTCAAAGAACATCATCAATTTCGACCCTGTTGAATATCAAAATGGATGGAAAGTATAGACTTGTGTTGGTACCAAATGCCGCACACGTACCTTGACAAAAATAAATTTTAGAATATAAGAAAACTTTCTTCTCTGCTACTTGTTCTTCATCTATCCATCCATTCATCAAGCATCGCATTTTTCCCCTGCCTTCATCGTTCAATATCCTCACCAACGCCCCAACACCTTATTCACCGATAAAAATCGAACATACTTGGACTCTCGATACGAAAATCATGGAACCCACTACTCCTAAAGCCGACAGGATTGAAGAGCAACCGGCTCTTCTGACAGCAGAGCCTGGTTTGGAAGAGAATACCGTATGGGAAAGTGAATTGCAGGACGCATCTGCTACAGAGAGCATACGCCACGATACCGGTGCAGAAGTGGACTTAACAGACACAAAACGTTGGGAGGAACGTGAAGAGCTTCCTCGGGATCAACCTTCTAGCAGCTCTTGTGGGTCTTCGCAAAGTAGGAAGGAGAATCTACATGACTTCGAACCTGGAAAGGACGAGCTTCAGATCGCAGATAGAGAAGTCTCGAGAGATATCGACCCGGGTCCTCCGATGGACGTTCTGGAATTCGACGACAACCACCACCACAGACAGCGAGTAACACAGACATAACAGCTATTGTTGATATTATCTGCGTGTCTAGCAGGATTTTTCCTGAATGGTAAGATACAAGCCATCTGATATCTATGATCAACCGCTAAGCACCATACAGGTGGTAATTCGGTCTTCAGAGTTTGGCAAAGCCACTACATGCAAATCTCCCAAGGAGGCGGGGGAGCAGATACCATCATGCGACCGGGTGATGCTAACTAGGTCATGGTAGCCGTAATCGGGAGTATAGGAGGTGGAGCAATCGCAGGGATCTTCGCGCCTTTGATAACACATTGGTTGCATTGTCAAAGGACGACACGCATGATCTGTATCTTCGGAGTATTCCTTCAGACTCTTGGATTGGGACTTGCTGCGGCCAGTACACGAGTAAGTTGCTTTGCATTGGAGCAGTAACATACGCAATGCTGACTGGTCAATTAGTGGTGGCATCTCTTGGTCTGTCAAGGGATACTAGCCGATTTAGGGAATGGACTGGTGCAGTTCATCCTTTTCAACATCACACCGCAGTACTTTTCCAAACGGAGAGGTCTAACAATGGGCATAGTCGCCACATGTAAGTGATAGTGCGCGCATTGGATCCATTTACATGCTGACATGTCAATAGCCGCCGGTGTGGGTAGCCTAGTCTGGGCTCCAGTATACCGTGTGATGCTTGAAAGCCTGGGAACAAGGAAGGCACTGGGGATCCTGAGTGGCCTTCAATTCGTCTTGATGGGATTTGCGTCAGCCTTTGTACAGCCTTCACGGACACACAGAACTCCAAATTTCCGCGAATCCCTCTTGGCTTTGTTCACAGACCCGCTGTTTATCCTTACGATGCTGACGAACGCAATATCCTCCATGATCCTCACCATACCTCTGGTTTTCTGCCTGGAGTTTGGCCACTCTCTTGGAATGACTACCAAGGCAGGCATCATTTTGCTGGAAATATATGCGGGATTGAGTACCATTGCACGACTCGCAACGGGCGTGCTAGCCGACAAGATTGGGCATCGGAACACAGTCATTCTCAGCGGCATGACAATGGCAATAACAGCGTGGACGCTCTGGCTCACATCCGCGATAAGGCATATGGTATGGCCGTGGTATACCTCCATGGTCCTCTACGGCTTGGTCAGCAGTACATACTGGACTTTAAACGCGGGGATCAACAGCGAATTGTTTAGAGGGCTAAGGTTGAATACAAGCGTGGGGATACTTGGAACAGTGGGAGGAATCGGAGCTCTTGGTGGTGTACCATTGGTGGCACTGCTGGTGAGAAAGCCCAAGGCAGGAAAGGCGGTACCGGAAGATTTCGAAGGAATGACCATCTGCACGGCTGTCATGATGACATTGTTGGTGGTTTTTCTAGTTTTGATTCGTTGGCTGGAAGCCAGGAGGTACGGATGGAGACGAGTAGCATGATGTTGGATTGTGTTTTCTTTTTGTCTTTTTGTCTTTTCTAATTCGTAGCGAGCAATATAGTATACCCACTGATGAATTTAGAGAAAGTCTCACAATAACGATGAGTTATCGCCTAACACGAAGCTTGTGAAGAGTGTGGACGGTGATGAGGGTGATGAAGTTGATAAGGTTGATGACGATGATAGCTTGGGAGGTGGGGGAACCGGAGGTGGTGGCTGACTGTGGCACAAAATGAGGCTGGGCTATCCCCCATCCCCCAACCCCCGTCCGCATTCCGCATTGCTTGGAGGAGCAAGCCCCCTGCCGATGCGCCGGACAGCTGGGTCGAAATGCTTCTGCCCCATTGCTGTTTCGGTGCCCCCTGCTGTCTATCGCGACAGGGGCTGCTGTTGTAGCTTTGTGCTGCAGCACCCGGTCAACCTGCTGTGCTGCATCGGTAGAACAATAGGAATACAATGTTGCTGTGGGGAATGCAGATGATGACGGCAGCGGGCTGCTCCACCAACACCACCAGAGTAAAAGTCGAGATGTGTAACAGCGGAGGGGAAAGGTGGTGAGGCATGACAGGTCCAAGTCGTCGGCCCAAGCTTTGTTGTCCATGCGCGTGCGGGAAGGCCCAATGCCGGTCTGCGTTAGGCTGGCTGTTGATGATGAGCAGCACCACCACCACCAGCCTTGCCCTGCGTTTTGCCCTGGGGGGGACGCGACCTTAATTTCACGCGATCGGTCCAGAGATAGAAAGCCTCTCACTTCTCCACTTCACCCGCCGCCGCCGCTACATCCATACCCTCGCCCGTGTCTGGGGGCGCTCGAGATACCTGCGATACTCGGCCATGCATCTTTGCACCCGCCAATTCACTTGCTAATTCAGGCCAATTGCTCGTTGCATGATCGCATTCAATCACCTTGACCTCACTCCCCTCCTCGACGCCCCTCGCCCGCCTCGCCCACATTCCTCGACATCCCCCCGACGACCGACCACCCACCCGCCGCCGTCCCAAAGTCCCTCGGCACGCGCGACTGCGATGAAGCTGTATTGATGAAATGGTGCTCATGCCCAGCTACCATACACGACGACTTCCTTGGTACGAGAGATGTCGCTCACTCCATCCAACCCCCGGATGATGAGCCCAGCTTTTGGGGGCATCAAGCTCACCCCCACCTCCTCACCCTTCCTCAAACACACCCCAGGCAAATCTCCCAGCAAATCAAACCGTCAAGACGTAAACCTCTCCCTCAAACAGGTCATTGGAACCACCACCAGCTCCGCCAGTGCCTTCGACAGCCTGCCATCAGGCCGCTCTTTTGCTTTCACGGCCGGGGCTGCCGCGGTCATTGCCACAGTAGATGACCAGCAGCATGTTTCCCAGCGTTTCTACCGAGCCCGCCCTACCACCAACCCCATCAATCCCTCTGTATCCATATACGGTGGCCCCTCGACCCCAACTCAAAACGAAAGTCGCAATCGAACCACTGCCACCCTTCGAGAATCCGCAATAGGTGGTTCTCCGCTGGCATCGCCCGCCGGAGATTCAGAATCGGCTACAAACAGAGCTTGGAGTGCTAAGGAACGAACAAAGGCTGCAACATGCGTATCCTTCAGTCCAGACCAAAAGTTCTTGGCCGTTGGAGAGGTATGGACAAGCGTATGGAAAGGGAGGAACAACTTACTGACAATCTCTTAGGTTGGATATAGGCCTAGAGTCTTGATATTCTCCTTGGCCCAAGATGCACCATCCGATACACCATTGACATGTCTTTCCGACCACCACTTCGGCGTACGATGCGTTTCCTTTAGTCCCGACTCTCAGTATCTTGCCAGTATAGGCCACACCAACGACGGTTTCTTATACATATGGAATATCAATAATCGGACTGGCGCAGCCACATTGCTAGCCAGTAACAAGTGCACCAGCAACATCAATCATATGGCTTGGCTAGGGTCAAACCTAATCACGTAAGTTTTGATTTGTTATGAAGCGCCGTTCATAGAATACAACCCATATCTCCCAATGTACTTCTACACGTGCCTCTGTTCCTATTCCATGCAATAAAAGACACTAACGGATTTCAGCGTCGGTACAAGACACGTAAAAACGTGGCGAATCGAAGACCCCAGTTTAACGACCACTCCCTCGAAATCCCGCCCAGGTGATTCGACTAATTACCCAAGTTCTATAAATAAAACTCTTCCAGGCAGAAACTGCTTACTTGGCGAACTACTTGACGCTACATTTACTAGTGTCGTGGCAGTCGCCCCAAACAAGGCAATCGTATCTTCCGATAGAGGAGATATCTGTCTCATCGATGATTGTGATGGGAATCAGAGGTTTTCAAAAATTGCCAACGCAGGTTTTGGTGTGAAAGCCATGGCCGTGGATCTGAAAGGACGAATCCATTTAACGGGAACAAGTGGAGGTCTCAAAACACTCATCATCAGCGATCTCCTTGATGTTCAAACCCCTCCTCCATCACCACCTCCCAGAGTAGAATCTCCGGTGGTTGCCTTGACTGGTGATTCAGTTCAAGTTGAAGCGATTGCTCCTTTGGTCGATTATCTAGTAACAGTAGACTCACGGCATTCGATTCGTATATCATCACTTACATCCGATGATGAGGCTTCCATTGGAGAGGTTCTCCAGCAACTACCAGCTCATGGAGAGGCTGTCCTCGGCGTTCGTAGCCTCAAGGGCCCGAATGCATACGATGCCTCCTTTTTCACATGGTCAACAGGAGGATCCGTGCTTTTCTGGGGACAGGATGGTATATCTAGGGGAATGTTAAATGTTACCCTCGAGCAACCCAGTGGAAACGATGAGGATCTGAATGAACTTCGAACTGTGTCGGTCTCTCCACGGGCCGACTACCTTGTATCTGGAGACAAGTACGGGGTGCTTAGAGTAATCGACTGCAAAACGAAGCAAAGCATGTTCGATTTGAAGGCGCATACAAGCGAAATTACCGACATAGCCATCTACGAGGACCAAACATCCACTTACGTAGCTTGTGCTTCGCGAGATCGAACCATTCAAATCTTTACAAAAAGGAACGGCACATGGGATCTCTTACAGACTCTTGACGAGCACGTTGGCGCCGTCACTGGCATCATGTTTAGCCGGGATGGTAGCCGATTGATATCCTCATCTTCGGACCGTACTTTGGTAGTCCGCGAATTTGTCTCCCGCGAAGAAGATGGTCAGACTATTAGTGCCTTCATCATTCTGAGAACAATCACACTAAAGGCAAGCCCCGTTTCTATGGTCCTGGATAACGACCAAGACGACATTCTGTTAGCTTCGACCATTGATCGACAAGTTCACAAATTCAATTTCCAAAATGGTCGTAATGTCAGCTCCTTCAAATCAGCAGACCCAGAAGGTGGTGATGCTGTTGTCCTATCATCCTTGGCTCACGTGCAGACTCCCCGAGGTACTCCTATTATTGCGGGCGTGTCCAGCACCGACAAATCAATCAGACTTTACGAGGAGGATGGTAGGCTTGTAGGACGGGATTGGGGCCATACAGAAGGAGTGACAGATATTTCTCTCGTATTTTCCAAAAACGAGAACGATGATAGAGAGCAAAGGTCTTTGGTTACCGTTGCTGTAGACGGCACAATATTCGTTTGGAACCTCGACCTAAAATTACCCACCCGGAGCGAACTTACCAGATCGATGGATTTAATGGTCACACCAACCCCCACACATACCAAAGACCTCCTGGTAAACAAACCACCCCTCCGCCGCGTCTTTTCTCAATCTGAACTCGCACGCTTCCAAAAATCTCCTGTAGAAGATGAAGCCACCACTCCTACCGGCAACCGCTCCCCAAAGCTTCGCAAAAAGTTCTCCAAATTCTCCCTAGCCCAAACCCCAAAACTAGATCCTTCCCCCATATCAAGCCGACACGCGGATTCACGCGCACCCAGTCCTGCTCTCAGTCAATCGGGCACGACCCGTAAGGGGGCCCGTAACCGTTCTCCCTCGCCCCCTTCGCCCCGAAACACTCAAGTCGCTCGTCGTCGCCCTTCCATGGACGTCCGTAGCCGTGCAAAAGCAAACGCGCAGAACGAATTTGGCTCCCTAGGCGCCTCAACCGAAAGTCTCTGCCGTACACTCCGCTCGTTTCGGAAACGTCTCGCCAACTCTACGGACACACTGTCCTCGGACGCAGCTCGGGATCTTGAACGTGAACTGGCAGCTACGACACGTGCAGTTGGCGAGAAAGCGAAGAGTTCTAGAACAGTTGACGAGTCTACTATGGTTAAGCTTTTGGATCAGTACTCAGAGCGCTTGGTCAACCTCCTTGATGAGAAGATATCAGCAACGGTGGCGCAAAGGGTGAGGGAGAATAATGAGGGCGGTCTTTCTTTTTTCCTGGAACCGCCCAGGACGCCGAGGGTTGATGTTGTGGAGAGTCCGACCGAAGATAAAAAGGAGAGCGAGAAGGAGAGTGAGAAGGAAAGCGAAAAGGAAAGTGAAAAGGACAGTGAGAAAGAAAGCGAAGAAGAGAGTGTGATCAGTGGAGCCGATGGAACTGAAGAAACCGATCCTTTAGAATTGGTCGGTAGTAATGAGAGTGTTTGATGGATGTTTATCAGGCTACAGGAGCTTTTAAACCTTAAGCAGAGGTGCATAAGGTTGGACGGCATGGGACTGGATTGCACTGAACTGTATTAGTACAGCTCTAAGAAAGCATTGCATGATTGATTGATTGATTGGTTTCTTCTGTTTTTTTTTTTTTTTTTTTTTTTTTTTTT
>AJFL01000439.1:0-18237 GCA_000467735.1 Rhytidhysteron rufulum CBS 306.38 | reverse complement strand
ATCGTATCGGCTCCGTCCACTCGACGGGCGGTGCCAGTTTTCAAATTTCAAACATCGAAGAAGCTGTCGTTACTTCCATAGGTCATCCCTCCACAATCTCCCCGCCTTCCCACTCCTCCTCCCGAGCCTCCACCTCGAGCCGCAATCGAATCATGAAGCAGCAACAGCAGCAGCAACAACAACAACAGCAGCAGCAGCAGCAACAGCAGACTCAACAGAACCAGCAGAATCAACAACAGCCTGCTCGCACTGCCTCCCCCGTCCCCAGCAATGCAACGGCCCAGAGCTCCCAGCCAGACTCATGGGTCGCACCCGTGCCAGCCTCGGACGCCCGCAAAATCTTGAAGCTCATGAAATCAACATGCGGGAAGATGCAAGGAATGCTCGCTTTCAGAAGAGGGGAGAACAATCCTTGGTCGTTGTCATACTGTTACATCAACGAGGAGGCGGGAAGTCTGGTGTACGAGCCAAAAAGTGACAACTCTTATCACAGGACGTTGGTGCCGGACCTCAGAGGCTGCAAGGTCAAGAGCGCATACGACGCGGAGGCTTACACGGCGTATATCCATGTCCTCGCACACAACTCGAAACTGGAGGTATTCCTACGACCTCCCACGCAAGAAGAGTTTGACAATTGGTTCGCCGCGCTGCTGTGTTGGCAGCCAATTCATCCCAAGGGTATCCACAACAAGAAGGCGAAGCCGCAATCGGCGATATTGCCGCCGGAACGCCGCCTCGTCGACAGCCGGAGACACTCAGAGGTGTCACTTCTGAAAGAAGCCCCGATCATCAAAGTAGGCAAGATGATCTACTGGGATACCAACGTCTCTTATAGCAACACCGGAACCCCAAAAGCCGGGGCCAGGCCACAGGCCTATAGGGTACAAAGTCACGGCTCGCGGAGATGGAGGAGAGTATCCTGCACCCTTCGCGAGAACGGTGAATTGAAGTTGTATTCTGATACTGACGTTACTCTGGTCTCGGTAGTACAGCTATCCCAGCTTTCCCGATGTGCCGTCCAACGATTGGATCCCTCTGTGCTCGACAACGAATTTTGTATCGCTATATACCCGCAATATACCTCCACGTCTACGTCATTATCCTTGTTACGACCGATATTCCTTTCTCTTGAATCACGAGTTCTTTACGAAGTTTGGATAGTCTTACTGAGAGCGTTCACCATACCTCAGCTTTACGGACCGAAACAGCCCACTCCACATGAAGAGGCAGCATCACCGTCGTTCGCGACGACACAAGATATGTTTCGCATGGAACGCTCATTAATGATACGGGTGATAGAGGCTAGGTTGATGCCACCCATCAGCCCGAAGATGGCGGAATCGAATGCGCCTCCGCCTCGGTTAACTTCCGGTCCCGTGACGAACCCTGGAGGTTACTACGTGGAGGTCTTGTTGGATGGCGAGACGAGAGCGCGTACCATGGCCAAGAACGAGGGGCAGAGTCCGTTCTGGAGAGAAGAGTTTGAGTTCCTCGATCTCCCGGCCGTGCTTTCGACCGCCTCGCTCCTGCTCAAAAAGCGGCCACCGAGCCAGATCCGCAACGAGCGCGGGCACCAGTACGAATCGCAGCTCAATGCGGATTCCTTCATGTCGTCAGACGGTTCGGGGGGCTACGCCGGGATTTCCTTTGATCAAACCTGTGGAAAGTGCGACATCTACCTCGACGACCTAGGCCCGACGCAAGAGGTGGAGAAATGGTGGCCTCTTATGAACATGTATGGGAACAACATTGGTGAGGTGTTGGTGAAAGTTAGCTCTGAAGAGGGTGTGATTCTCATGGCTCGAGATTATCAACCAATGTCGGAACTCCTCCATAGATTCTCAAATGGTCTAACATTGCAGCTTTCCCAGATGATCCCGAACGATCTGAAACGGTTATCTGAATACCTGCTGAACATCTTCCAAGTTTCTGGCCAGGCTGGCGAATGGCTCATGGCCCTCGTGGAAGAGGAGATTGATGGCACGCTGAAAGAGACTCCGGTCAGCAGGTTGCGCTTTAGCAAGAGGCTTGGATCCAGCGAGTCCAGCGAATCCTTTGGATCGGCGAGCGATCGAGAACTATTCGTACGAGACATGGGGAACAACGCAAAGCTTGAAGCGAATCTACTATTCAGAGGCAACACTCTGCTGACTAAGTCGCTGGACCTGCACATGAAACGGCTTGGCAAGGAATACCTAGAACACACTCTTAGCGAAAAGCTTAGAGAACTCAATGACAAGGACCCTGACTGCGAGGTCGATCCAAATCGCATCCAGTCTCAAAGCGAGCTGGACCGCAATTGGAGGAGGCTGATCAACCTGACCGAAGACATATGGAAGGCTATTTGCAACTCGTATGAGCGATGTCCGCAAGAGTTGCGGCTCATCTTTCGACATATTCGTGCCTGCGCGGAGGATCGATATGGCGACTTTCTGAGATCTGTCAAGTACAGCAGTGTATCAGGTTTCTTGTTCCTGCGGTTCTTCTGCCCAGCGGTTCTCAATCCCAAGCTCTTTGGGCTACTCAAAGGTATGTGTTGATTGAACAAACGCTCCAGATGCATCCTAACATTACGCAAGACCATCCCAAGCCGAGAGCTCGCCGAACTCTGACACTCGTTGCGAAATCTCTCCAGGGTCTTGCCAACATGTCTACCTTTGGTGCTAAGGAGCAATGGATGGAGCCTATGAACTCTTTTTTGTCCAATCACCGTGAAGGGTTCAAAAACTACATTGACAACATCTGCGGCATTGCGTCAACGACTTCAAGCTCTCCCATACCACCGTCGTATAGTACTCCGTTAGCTATATTGCAACGTCTTCCTCCCACGTCTCGAGAAGGTTTCCCTTCCCTACCGTACCTGATCGATCACGCAAGGAATTTTGCAGGACTAGTGGATCTGTGGCTAGAAAGCACCGCCAGCTCGGCACCAAACATTCAGCAGACAGATGGCGACCTTCTCCGTTTCCACAACCTCTGCACTAGCCTTCATGCTCGCACGAATGAATGTCTGGACCGTGCCGAACGTGCCGAGCGACCTTCTTCCTCCTTGTCAATAAAATGGGAAGAGTTGGTCGAACAACTTGAGACGTCTGCCTCATTCGAGAACACTCCCCGTGGTCCAAGTCGCAAGGCTAGTGCTTCCGCTAAGTCGGTACCTACGAGTCCCGGTGGTACAGAGGACATCGAATCAAGTTCAAGTACCAGTACACCGGTAACTATGAAACCGATTCGAGCGCCCAAGAGCAGACATGCGCACAGTTCAAGCGTGTCCGCTACGCCAACGCATTCAATGCTGTCGACCCAGAACCCGTTTGCTGTAACCGGGAGATATACACCCAATATCAACGATACCTCCGCTTCGGCGTCTGCATCCGCGTCTGCGACGGAAGAAACGCCACCGGGGAGTAGAGGGTCTGACGGACTGACCATGGGAATGGCTAGCGGTTCTACCACATCCTTTTCGAGGAATGTCCACGCCCAGGTTAACCCTGGATCCCTCGCTGCTGCAGGATATCCCCCTCGGAGCGCGGGCGGGCATTCCATAGAGGGTAGCGAAGGTGGTAGCGAGAATGAGTTCACTACAGCCCTTCCAAAGTTCGACAAGGAGAAAGAGAAGAAAGGTATCCGAGGTGTGCTACCATTCAAGAGCCGCAAAAAGGACAAGGATGGGAAAGAGCCTAAGGAGAAGGGTAAGGAAAAGGAAGGAAAAGAGCATCATAAAGAGAAGGGGAAACATAAGGAACACAAGGAAGAAAAGGATAAGGGCAAAGACAAGGATAAGGATAGAAGAGGGTTGATCAGCCGGGATGGCAGTAGGGATAGGGATAGGGACGGGAATGGAGAACCCTGGTGACTCGGGGGGTGGTATACCGGGCACTGGGGTAATGATGAGGTCCCACCAACAAGAGGTCAGGAAGTCAAGCAAGAGACGGAGGAGGAAGCTCTCGAGACCAGATCAAGACGTGATGAGCACCTTTGGGAACCGGATGCGCTCGTCGCAGGAGCCATCAAGGAACTTCGCGAAGCTATCGAAGCGCAGAAAGCCGAAACGGAATCAGAGACACGATCCCAAACACGTTCCGCACGTTCGGCCCGCTCCCAGACGTTCTCAGCGCACTCCAAACCACCCTCGCGTCGTTCTAATAAGCGAAATGGAATGTTCATAGAGCCTTCTCACAATGACGACCGAGACGATGACAATGAAACGACTTTCTCTTTATGATTAACCTCTGATAGGTTCTCGTAGATACGTCGGCGGTATCGATCGTCGAGAATGAAACAAATAGGAAAGAACCTTGGCCAGTACAATCCCCAGATCAATTGGTATACCACCGGATAAAGCTTCGAATGCTAGGCGTGTGATGATGAACGCCTACACGCATTCACGTTGGAAGCAAGCAAGCACGATAATGAGAAACCCGCAACCACCTTACATCATCGTTAGAATGATTATGATTATGATTATGGTCACGAATCAGAAATCCAAAATCATCCTTCTCCGCATCACCAACCCTCCTCCCTCTCTCCCTCGCGTGGTTTTTGTTTGAGCATAGCATCCTGCATCGCACCTCGTTTTCGTCAGCGTTCCACTCTACCATTTATCAGCGTTCCGCCCTGTCCTTTTCCTTGCTTCATCGTTCTACCAGAACAATAAAGACATGCCATCACACGAACTGTGTCGTTGATAATGCACGTCTGGTGCCTCGTTTCACACCTCCCTTCGTAATAGAAAGAATCCCAGTCCAAACCATTGCCGCTCGCAGCAGCCAGCCCCTTCGAATTTTTGCTTTTTTGCTTTAGTTTTGTTTCCGGAGGCAAACTTGTTCGTACTGAGCGTTGAAGCGACTTATCTAAAATTGGCCGAACCCCCCTCTTTCTATTTACTACTCGTTTTTTTCACTCTGCTTTTCCTGCGTACATATTTTTTTGTTTGGGGGTTTTTACCCTACTTCTAGCGTCGTTTTTGTCACTGTTTTTGTACTTTTGTTCTAGATGGTTGGGCGGTTTAGGGGTGGGTGGTTGGTCAGATGGATGAATGGACGGATGAACGATCGGTTGGTTGGTTGGGGCCCGGTTTGGTTTGGTTTTGGTCTGGCGGGTAGATGAGATGTTCTCTTTTTTTTTATTCAAACCCCCTTTATTTTTACTCCGGCGAAGGATGGTGTTTTTGTATCCCTTTTTTTCTCTGTGATGTTTTTGCTCTTTTTGGGAGATGTAGGGATGGATAGATAAATTGGGCGAGGTGATGTACTCTTGTCCTGTTTTTATATGTGGCTGTGTGGTGGAGTGGTGGATGGTAGGCGGATGGCTGACCGGGTTTGAACTGGTTGGTCGGTTGGTAGTAGGTTCCCTATGGTGAAAAGAGCATTATTATTCATGAGAAAATTGAGATCGGTTTTTAAGTTTTTGATCTTTTGATTGTGTGAGTGAGTTTGGTTTGTGTGATATTGACTGAAGAACTTGTCTACCCATCTTGAAGTAGCTTGGGAGGAATAGTCTAGGTGAACTCTTTCTTAGTGAGGTGTTTTTGAAGGGAATCTTGGAGTAGTGATCAATAAGATAGGATGGGATAGTTTGGTTGGGACATATATTTGCTTTAAGTTATCTCTTAGTAAACGAAGATGTCTATTCTGTTCTACTACTGCTCGTGACTAAGTTCAGGGTTCACCGTTCCATATCACACATTAATGGCAAAATACGTTTTCTATTCTAACTTGAGAACTTACGACTGGGTCAAGGGTTAGCTAGCTAGCTACAAGATATTACGAGCAAGTTAAACCTAAATCACAACTACGTATGTATTCATGAAATTAAAATAACTAAGTCCTAGTTAAGGCAACCCTTGATATATTACTGTTAGCCACTGGATAAGTCAGTCATACCTGTACCAAAGCAAATATATCATAATATGGGACTAAGTCCCGCTCCACCCGACCTACGACATTTATAAGTCATGAGTATCACTGGGCATCTCATGATCTCAAATGGTTAAGAGATTATGATTATGGAGTAAAATAATAGCATGGAAATCTTAATTCATTGCATTTTCTAGTGTCTTCGTCTTCGTCTTCGGGTTGTTCAGTGTTAATGAGAACGTATACCCTCTTCCAGCATCTACCCACCAATTCGGCCAAAGCCCATTCATCTAGTCCAAACCATCTCATCAATCCATAGCCAACGCTTAGTCGAAATTGAATGCGTTCTTGTAAACCTCCTTCTCCTTCTTCTTTCGCTCCACAACCCGCTTCTTCACTCCGTCGAGCTCCTTGGCTATCGCCGCGTCCCCGGGAACGAACTTGTTTGCTGTCTCCAAATCCGAAAGTGCATCTTCGTCGTTTCGCCTTCCGATCTTCGCCAACGCGCGTCTATAATACGCCTTTGCCTTCTCTTGGTCCGTCGTTCCGCTAACTTCGAGTGCGTTACTAGCTGAGGTTTGCGCTGCCTCCCACTGCTTGAGCTTAACCTGCAACAACGCCGAGTTCGAGTGTAGGGTGAAGCGTAGGCTGGTCAATTGCTTGCCGAGCTCTGGGGGATCGTTTTCGAGTGGCTCTGGGTACTCTTGTAGGTAACGGAGTCCCTTTTGGTATTTGCTGACGCCAAGGGCGAGGTTGCCTGCTTTGAAAGCTTTGTTGCCTAGGTCTTTGAGCTCCGCAGCAATGCGCTGGATCTCGGTACCAGAGAGCTCTTCCTCGACGCTGGGCTTTTGATCTTCGGGAAAGTCTTCATAGGGGTCGCCAGTCTCGTCGGGGATCTTTTCAGTGGCTTTGGCATAGGCATCGCCTTGGAGCTCGCCGCAGTCTGAGGCACGGTATAGTTAGCATATGAGAAAAGGAAGTTCGATGGAAGAGTAACTCTCACCTGCAATAACGGCGTCTTTCACAGGCTTGTCACCGTTCTGGGTCTGTAGGTTTTCAATTTGGCGGACGATGCTCTTGCCATTGAGCACTTCACCGAAAACGACATGTTTCTTGTCCAGATGGGGAGTAGGAACAGTGGTGATGAAGAACTGGGATCCGTTGGTGCCTGAAAATAGCGCAAGTCAGCCTTGCATTCAAATCTATATTTCCAATGATGGATTGGCACAATTGACACGTACCTGGACCAGCATTTGCCATGGACAGAAGGAATGGCTTGTCATGCTTTAGGTCAAAGTTCTCGTCATCGAATTTTTCTCCATATATCGACTCTCCGCCGGTTCCGTTTCCTGCTGTGAAGTCTCCTCCTTGAACCATGAAACTCTTAATTACACGGTGGAAAGTGGATCCCTTGTAGTGCAAAGGCTTTCCAGATTTGCCTTCGCCTTTCTCACCAGTGCAAAGGCAGCGGAAGTTTTCGGCGGTCTTGGGAACGACTGTGGTGGAGGATTAGGCGGGGAACTTCGTAGAATGGGGTTGTGTGGGCTTACTGTCATTGTACTAGAAATTGTCAGTAAGGTGAGAATGAGGTGCAATGGTTGGGGTGGCTTACCAGTTCGAAAGCAATTCTTCCAGACTCAATGCCGCCAACGGTGATGTCGAAGAAGACACGGCTGCGTGCTTGGCTTGGGTCAGACGTGATCATCCTTTTGAGTATTTTGAGACTTACTGGGAGCATTGGTCGCCATGGTTGGTGGAGGTTGATTGGAAGGTTCGAATTGGAGGAGCTAGAGAGGTGTAGGTGAATGGGTGATGTTAGTGTTTGAGGAAAAACCGCGTGAGGCTGAGCTCGAAAAGCTTCCGATGGACCTCGAGCTACTGGAAGGTTCTACACAGCGGCGAAGCCGAGTCTTGCCTAATACAGGAGGAAAACGCCCTTTTGACGCGATTGGATGATTTGGACTAGAAGCAATAAATATATTCAACTCAATATATATCATTAAGAATATCTTGTCTTTGAGCACACACTGCCTTCAAATATTGTTGCTCTTTGGTGAAGAATGAGGGGCACCGATTCCGCGCCTCAGCCACGGGCGGGGTTGTGGTGTGGCTAGTGCGCAAGTAAATAATAAATGGGCCTGGGGAACTGGTCCATCCTTCTGGATGAACGTATGGAGAAAAGGAATATTGTGGAACTGGATACTTGGAATGAGCTGAACAGAGCTTCCTCTGCTTAATTCCAATGTGAATAACGCAATTGCCTCAAGAACTCCATGTATCCAATTCTCTACATTCTATAGATGGCTCTGGGCCTATCAGATCTATCGCATTGTCATGCTTGCCATCGCCTGCAATCGCGCCATTTCCTTTTTCATCTTGTCTATCCAAAGATGCACCTAGCCGTCCATACGTACTTCTTCACCGACTAAATGATTCATATTCATATCACCTTGGATTCACAACACCTCCTTGGTCGACGTGAAGCGGTCGCCGCCCGGGAATCTGCAGGGTTGCCTGGTCCAGGCACTTATACGATTCCATGGATGGGTCGACGAAGCTCAATCGGGTTGAGGTGTTGCACACGCTCAATATTCATGGCTCGGCGGACTGCAGCGGCTAGAGGCGCAAAATTGCGGTGTACCAGGTTTATTCCAATAACTCTGCTGGGATTTTGAATTCTTTGGTGATCCTTTCAAGCTTAGCAGCCAATTCGTTTGTATCTACGCTTGAGCTGGGTGTTGCTAGGCCGGTTGGATCTGCCATTTTTGGAGGGCTCGTGTCAATTTGAATTGTAACCTGCAATCAAGTCAGACAAGTCAGAGGTGCTCTTTACCCAGCCAGGGGTATGTGTTTACCACGCCGTCTATGCAGCTGTAGTCAATACCTACCGGTCCGTCGTTTACCAACGCCACGTCCATCATAGCTGCAAATAAACCGTCCTTCACCTTGTCGGCTTGGTGTGAATCCTGTACCTTCTTGAAGAAGGCCTGATACAGTTCCTTGGCCTTGACACCGCTGGCGGATTGGTGGAAGTCTGGCTTGTTTCCTTTTTTCGTGCTTGCGAGGAGGGTGAATTGCGAAACTGAATGGTCTATAAGCTTTGTCCAAACAAGTGGGAGAAACAGCCCTACCGCATAAGACTTCCCCGCCAATGTCTACGACATTCTTTTTCCACTATGTAACATGTTAAAACATGCCACCTCGACGAATTGGTTTGTAAACTCACCCTGCGTTTGTCTTCGGAGAGGCTCTCGTCGTCGAAAAGCTTGGCCTTCAGGACCTTGCCAGCCATCTGATCTACGTCCTTTTCCGTGTCATCTTTGGAGATGGCCGCCAAAACCAACAGGCCCTTGCCGATCTGGGAAATAAGTTGTCCGTCAACGGTGACCGAGGCAGATTTGACTCTTTGCAATACAGCTGTCGGCCGTTAGAATATTGGACTACTGTAGCCAGGCGCCGGAGGAGGTGGTGTACGTGCTTCGCATGGTTGGAGGTGAGAGAGCTCCGGGCTCGTTAATTTGCTCGAGGGGCGCAGGCTGCTCCGCGTGGAATCGGGAAGAAAGAAAAAAGGCAAACGCAAGAGAGAGGGACAGAGAGTACAAACAGGACAACTGCAGGCAACCAGGCAGCTCAAAAGGACCGGGACGAGAAGGGGCGCTGCATGCGCATAGTGAAGGGGCTCCGGTGGAATGAATGATAGGACGCGACAGACGAGCAGAGGGGTTGCGTTTGAAGATGCGCCGCCGGAAACAGCGCTCTTGGCGGCAACACTGATCGCCCGCGAACACGGTGCACGCTAAGATAAGTAACTAGCAGCTGCATCAACCTCACCCTCTACGGCTCCCTTCACCACGACCCCAATTCACCTTTCCCGCCCCATCGGCCAGTCCTGCGTGCTCGCAATCGCTCGAGCCGCCCGCTTCGCTACACCTCACCGACCACCGACACCAGGTCCAGTCCCGACACGCCTCGCGGACGAGGCTGCGTCACCATGGCCGCCCGCAAGCTTGCCCAGGAGATCGATAAAACGTTCAAGAAGATTGACGAAGGTGTCTCCGCCTTCAAGGGAATACACGACAAGATGCTACAGACCACGAATACCTCGCAGAAGGAGAAGCTGGAGGACTCTCTGAAAAAGGAGATCAAGAAGCTTCAGCGAAATCGAGATCAAATCAAGACGTGGGCCGCCTCGAACGAAATCAAGGACAAGAAGCCTCTGCTGGAATACCGCAAGCTCATTGAAACGGTGCGTCGCCATTCCCCCGTCCCGTCTTTCCCAAGTGGAGCTAAGCTAACAACCGGTCGCAGCAAATGGAGACGTTCAAGGCTGTGGAGAAGGAGATGAAGACGAAGGCATATTCGAAAGAAGGCCTATCGCTTGCATCAAAACTCGATCCGAAAGAGAAGGAGAAGCTAGACACCGTTGAATTCCTGTCCAACATGGTCGAAGAACTCGAGCGCCAGGTGGAAACCATCGAAGCCGAAACCGAACAAATACAGGCCACCATGAAGAAGAGCAAGAAGGACACTGCCAAGGCGGAACGGATAGCGGAACTCGAGCGGCTAACGGAGCGACATAAATGGCATCAAACCAAACTGGAATTGCTGCAACGAGCGCTGGAAAACGGTAACGTAGAAACCGACCAGGTCAAGGAATTGAAGGAGAGCATTCAGTATTACGTAGATCAAAACCAAGAGGTCGATTTCATGGAAGATGATACGATATATGACGACTTGAATCTACAGGAGGAGGCCGACGTCTTTGGAATCGGACAGGATATGGATCGTGTGTCGTCTCAAGATGCGCAATCAATACAAGACGACTTACCTGAACCTGAAGGCAGATCCAGTAGTGTCAGCCATGGAGGCACCAAGGCGAAAGGCAGTGAACCTTCGACGGCAACAGCAAGACGACCCTCGACGCAGCTTAAATCGCCTTTGCCTGCACTGGCAACTCTACATACGCCGTTATCAAACTCCACAAATGGAGCATCGTCAAATAGCATGAAGCCCGCGCCCCTCCCGACGAGAACACCAGGTGAACCATTGAAATACGCATCGGCAGCGGCGGCTGCAGCAGCAAGCGATAGGAATGGCGTAGGCATAGCGCCGTTGCCTCCACCACCTGGAATTGCGAATCTCGTACCTGCTGCGGCACGGACAAGCGCCGCCTCATCCCCCGCCCCGGTACATTCTCAACCTGCTCAGCGTAGTGACAGTGCTTCTGGAGTGCAACTATCTAGGTCCCCGGCTCCAAGTCATTCGAGTGCAGTAGCCGCCAATGCAGCCAGTATACCTCCAACTCCATCTGCCGAGAAGGCCGAAGTATCAAGACCTGCTCCGGTGGAGGAAACCACTCGTCCAAGCAAGAAGACGCCTGCTCCAGAGAAGCTCGACGAAGTGGAGACGCGGTCCGCCACGCCGCCTTTGACGAATGGGGAATCGCATCCAGATGAAGAGGAGGAAGAATCTGTCTATCATCTACCGTCCAGTCTACAAGATCTCCTGGACTCTTTCGAGGCGACGAAGAACGATATCACCACGTCCTCTTCAAAGCCCCCAGAAGAACATGTTCTTGCCGCTTCCATGGCACAGGCCCCAGATTCCGCGGATGCCGAAGCTCCTCGTCACTATAGGCCGCAGAATCCCTATCCTTTCACGCCACCTTATTACCCCCAAGAGCCTCTACCCATCTTCGACGATCCAAGACTGTACTCGAGAATCGAGACGGACTCCTTGTTCTACACGTTCTACTATCGTCAAGGTACTTACCAACAGTATCTGGCTGCGAAGGCGCTCAAGTCGCAAAGTTGGCGGTTTCACAAGCAGTACCAGACTTGGTTCCAACGACATGAGGAACCAAAGGCAATCACTGAAGACTATGAGCAAGGAACCTATCGGTTCTTCGACTACGAGAGCACTTGGTATGTTGATTTTCTTGAAACATCATGTTCGATATCACTCAGGCGGGTTTGGCTTGGATGCCTTGGCTGCTTTGAAGACTTCACCATCTATTTCCTTTTACTATATTCCCAAAATTCATTATCTAACGTTTTATAGGATGAACCGTCGAAAAGCCGACTTCAGGTTCGCGTACAGGTTTTTGGAGGATGAGCTCTAGGCTCACACACCCATCCCCATCGCGGATTGTCGTCCAGCCAATGTTTCAGGCACGTGTGGAATATAGGTAGTGACCAAACCGGCTCCTCTTGCTGGAGCTTTATTCTCGTCTCTGATTCTCCTTTCGTGATTTCTCGGCTTAACGTATTGATGACAAAAGTATATTGCACGCTGCAGGACCACGATCATGATGGAAGGATCTAGAAGGTGATTCTGATGTTCTATGTGCCGAAGCTGAGCCTCCGTTGACCGGTCAATGAAAACAGCCCAACATCACAAGGCTGGGGCGGAGCTTCTGAAAGAGTCATACCGGAAATATGCATCAAGAATACGCCCAACCGCTTCACCCTTCCAATTGCCGATCTATCCGATATTATTCTGAAGGGTGGTTGCGTTGACCCGGGAAGGTGAGTATCAATACTAAACGTGTCTCGTGCTCCCGAGATGGTTTTAGGTATGTAGGTGTCAGCCTCGCCCCCAACGTCATGATACGAAATAAAAGGCAACCACGCGAAGATGACGCGTGCGATTCCACATTTCCCTTTAGAGCAATCACAGGGAAACACATGGTTTACCCCTCGTTTCGAGGACGTTATATCTACTTGGTTGCTACCTTTTCTCGCCTGAAATCAGCGGCTTAAGCTGCTCACCGGTCAGTAAATCCTCACTAGTCGAGTGAAGGACTTCACCCTTCACCTTGCATGATGACTCTTCTATCATCTTTGAATTCACTTTACTTGTCGCGAGCAAAAATCGCTTTGGTCCAAGACCTGAAACAGCCTTGCCATTTACCATGGTATTCCCAAGGGAAAAGTAGGGCTTACGTCTAATTTAATCAGCTACCACAAGAGTTGATGTTTTAGCGCTCTGCAGCATTCTCAATGAAACCAAAAGAGCTAAGAAAAGGATATTTCTCTCGGAAGAAATTGTCTTACTCGCTTTGTCATACCGTTTCGTTTCAAAGAGCTTGGTTCGCACTGGCCGCTTTGCAACTATATTTTTTAACTGCAAGCACTCCGCCTCAAACGTATGTGTACGACCCCCAAATCGTCCTCTGCGGCTTTCATGAGCGTCAAGATTGACGGTTGACCACTCATTCTGAGCAGCCTCATTTTTCTGAGTCCTCCTGCTTAAAAATGCAGTCATATTCCGCCTTGAACACCATGTAGACCACATTTGACGTCCTTGGACTGGCTTTCTGCATTCACAATTCCCATCGTCGTTGATTTTGTATCAGTCTACGTATCAGTACGTTGTGTTCATAGGGCCCTTCATTATTTAGTTTCAGAAGAAGGCAACAGCAAGGATTTGTCTCGAGGAAATTCAATTCATTACCTGAACCTTAGAAGACCAAGGAGGTGGGGATGATCCCTTGTGTATATATATGTACCACTTCGTACACACTGTAACGATATTGGTTCGCAAGCTGCTCGCTGACGAAACTCTTTCTAATCTCAACGTAGCGACATCATCGTTCAGGTAGGGTAGCTACTCAAGCATCGGCCATACAGCTGCTAATGCAAGCAGACCACCTTAGCTTCGAGTAACGCCTCGCATTACAGTGCAGCCCGGGCTTGCAGAATGTCGAATCAACGGGAAGACAACGACGAGGTAATCAGCTTGCTCTGTGAGACATTTACTGGCCGCTGACGAGAACTGCAAAGGGATACGGTCAAAATAGTTACCCTCCTATCCAATACACTTCCCACAATCCAAACTACGGCTATACTTCTTCGGCAGGAAGTGCTCCTAGCTACTCACGAACTTTACCGGCAATAACAACACCTACGTATTCATACCCTCAACAAGCTCAGTACTCTGTTCCGGCTGCATCTGGTTATGCAACAGGTACCCAGCACGCGAGTACTTGGGCAGAGACACAGCCGGGAGGCTATGCTACCGCACAGCATTATTCTTCTTCGTCAAACTATACCTATCCACCATATTCAGACTCCACTCAGCCTTCCACTCAGCTACCGTATAGAACCACCCCGAGCGCATCCCACACTTATCCCAGCTACCAAGATCAATATTCGAGATCCGGATTTCACAACCCGTCAAGCTATTCCACAGCGAGCGCTTCTACATCTAGCAATCCCTATCCAGAGAGTTCTACTTCAACTCGCCAACCATATACTCACAACCTGAACGCTGATGAAGAGACTGATGAAGTGGAACAACGATCACCTGCATTGGGGCCGATGAGGAACAGATCGAACAGAAGGGCGGGTAGGAGGAGCAGTGATGCACGCCCCAGATCTCAGACGTATGTAAGAACTTTAGATCGTCTGCAATTCACTGTTAACCGTGTTCGGTAGGCAAAACACCTTTCCCTGCAACGAACCGGGCTGTACTTCAACAGCAGTTTTTACCAGGGCTGCTGACCTTGACCGACATCACCGTACCGTTCATTTTTCAGAGGGTGAGAAACCTTTCCCATGCCCTTTAAAAGGATGTGGGCGTGTAGGTAACCGAGGATTCACACGACGCGACCATTTGCATGAACATCAAAGATCAGCCCATAATATGGACATACCAAAGAGAAAGCCTGGGCAAAGGAGTGCGAACCCTGTTTATAAAAATCAACCGAGTTCCCAGTACGATGATGAGGACGACGATGACAATGCCGCAGCAGGTCAGGCCACCGCATAGGATTCGTACTAGGACCCAGGAGACCGTAGGCGTTGGATACGGCTACATCCGGGGGCTCAAACTCTAGCTGGAGAACAGTGGCTTCCCGTGGGATTCGAAATGGCCGATAAACCATGCCTCCTGGAGATTATTGTCCTTGTCCTGGAACCACCGGATTTCATTCTTCCTTGATCATCTCTTTTGAACTAACAACACCCAATTCCTTTTCTACTTCTTTTATTAGGTGCGGCGATGCTACTATTATCCCTTTTTTTTTTTTTAACATGGATGTTCCTCCTTTTCACTGGCATTCCAATCGATCGCGTTTCCGTTCACATGTCTCCCTTGGAATAGACGGATCATTCTTTTGGTTTCCTGTACGACGGGGAGCGGGATTCGACAACAAAGCTTTAAAAAAATTGTTTGGACATGATGTTGGTTATGATTGACGGCCATTCTATTTGAATGCAAGGATGTAAGCCCACTTACATTGGCCATGATTGGATGAACTTTTGACGAGGACACTATTTGGTTGTTATGATTTCCTTTGTTATTCATTTCTTCTGGTCTGTTGCGTAGGTATCTATTTGGTAGAATAAAAAAGAAACGGTAGACGGGCGACTGCAATTGATGCGACATGTCGTGATGCTGGCAGAGTGAATTGCCTTCACTAGCACGCCTCGTATATCGGCTCTGGCCAATGTGAGGCGGGTTTGGCGCTCGAGGTATGATTTCACATGTAAGGTCTGGACGAGTCGGAGTTAAGGGCGATGGGCAGCAGGTAGCCGTGTGTGACCCTTCCCTTCGCTTGCCGTGCACAATCAGATCGAGTCAAACTTTCTTTTCCCGTTATTCTTGTCTCGAGACGCTCACCTCTCTCACCTTCTCTCGCCATCCTCTTCACCACCTTCACCCCCAACCTGACTAATGGACTTGCGACGTCTCCTGGCTCCTCGACAGTATTTCAGAGACTCCTTGCCGCTCCAATAACCTGCCTGCGGCCTCCATCACTTATCTCGTATCTATATATCTCTATCACACCCCCGCCTGCGCCCAAGTCGGTGAAGCGCCGACAGCACATCGATTTCCTGCAGCCTTATAGTGGCTTGCACCCTTCTTTTGCCTTTCCCGGACATCTATCACGACTCGTACCGCCGCTCTCCGCATCCTCTGAGCAGCAAACATGCACGATCTACGACGACAAGCGCTCGAGAGCGGCAAGACCGTTTCGCGCAAAGCTCGTTCCCGCAATGCGTCTGCGGCGAGCTCCAAGGCGAACTCGAGGCTCAACTCGCCCGCGCAATCTCGAGCAAACTCTCGGTCGCGCAACCCCAGTCGACATGGGTCGGATGATGAGGATGAAAGCCTTAGCGACGGCACTGTGTGGAGGTGAGTCTCGAAAATCTCTTGTGCACTCGATTCAGGTTTGCCCTCGACGATGCGTGACATCATTCCTCCTCTAGCGCGCTTTGGCGCTCACACGTCCGATAAGGCCGAGCTAACCCGTCTGTCACGCAGCGCAAACTCCATCGACGATGTTCTCAACGGCGAAGATGGCGACTTGTCCCCCGACGCCTGGAAGAAGGAGCTCAACATTCGCATCGAGCAGATTGTCGACCGCAAGCGCAGTAGCACCGAAGGCAGGGCTGAAAGTCTGAATGCGTACGCACACATCCTCATGGTCAAGTACGCCAAAGACGAGATCGATAATCGCACCGATGAGTTGGTTCCTGCCATCATGAGGAGCATCAAGGCGGAGACCACGGAGCGCGAGACCGTAAAGGCTCTGCAAGGTATGAATAATGCTTGCGCTCCTATTGGCACGAATTACTAACATCACGGATAGCTCTCACCGTTACAATCATTACTATTGACTCCGACGATATCTACGACCAAGCTTCCAGTCTCCTAAAACGCACCATCTCTGATTCCGTGTCCGTGGAAACCAAGATCGCGGCCATTCATGCCTTTGGTATCGCTACCTTTTTCGGTGGCGCCTCCGAGGATGAGTTCGAAGACAACATGGCCTTCTTCCTCGAAATCGTCGAATCCGATGGTCTTTCAATCAATGCACATGACGAAGCTGGTGTAGTCGTTGCCGCGCTTGAGAACTGGGGATTGCTTGCGACGGAGATTGACGACATAGAAGAAGCGACGGAGGCAGCCATTGAAGCCTTTGTGGATCAGCTCGAGAGCGCAGATTCTGGTGTCCAGATTGCAGCAGGAGAGAACATTGCGCTTCTGTATGAGAAGTCGTACACTCCACTTGAGGAAGACGAGGAAGTTTCAGATGCCGAGATCGACTCCGATGACGAAGAGGGACCGCACGGAGACAAGATGGTCAAGCGGTATACCGTATACCGACGACAGGACCAGCTTATCCATGCTTTGGATAGCCTTGCCAATACTTCGAACCGCAAAGTCTCAAAGAAAGACCGCAAGACGCTTCACTCGTCCTTTGCAGATATTCGCAACTCCGTTGAGAAACCAACTCGTGGTCCCAAGTACTCGACTGCACTCGATCAAGATACGGGCCGTACCTACGGTGGCGGTAGGATGAGAGTCCAGATCAACCGCAAGATCGAGGTCCGTATTGACAAGTGGTGGAAACTTCAAAGACTCAACGCTCTCAGGCGTGTATTGCAAAGTGGATTTGCCCTGCAGTACAACGACAATCAAGCTGTTTCCCGAGCTCTTCCCTTCTCTGTTTCTAGAAACTAGAGGATTGCATGAAGCATGCGTGGCGCTTGAGCATCGGTAGGCTTTCACTCATAGTCATTTCCATTCCCAAAAGACTGCATAGGGTTAGAGATGCATGTGTCATCATCCTTCCTATTTTTCATTCCTTTTCCATGATTATGACTGGCGTTTGGTTGGGATGGTTGGTGTTATGGCATACCCCGACTTATTGTCCTTTCACATCCCCTCAAAGTACACATCTGGCATTGTTGGGTTTCAGTCTTATCTCATTGGCACACGACTTCGGCCCTTTGTCTTATCAGCATGATGAGCATTCTTTATGCGCGACACATATACAGTTGCATAAGAAAACTTAAAAGTTTAGATAAAAGTTTGGAAACTTTTAGTGATGTTGTGATGTTCCTCGCCATGTATGCACAAGAAATAGGGGATTCGCTATTGCAAGTCATGACCATACAGAATCCCATGCCATCTACCGAGAAGAACCCCCGATCCGATATATCTCCCCATTTCTACCGTATCCCCATACCGTAAAGATTTCCAAAAACTAAAATATTTCAAATTTTTTCTTTCTTCCTTTTCTTAAATCATGCACTATGATTGATTCCCTACATAATCCCTGATTTTCCCGACCCGGGCACTACATGACTGGGTTTTTACCTTCTCCACATCACTAAGTAAGGTATAGTGGGTTAGATTCGTATTCGGGTGGTAGAGTGGAGTGTAGTACGGGGGCTTTGATGGAGTGAGAGTGTTATGTCATTTCTTTTTGTTTTGGGGGATGGGTGTAGGGTTTAATGTGTGGAGGTTGGTAGAGCGATGTTTATGGAGTAGGAGGGAGTTGGTTTTGACGGTATGGCTTGGGATGGTCTTGGGTTTGTGGGTTGTGATAATATCATAAGGAGGGTATTTTGTAGTTTTTTTTTTT
>AJFL01000438.1:0-22990 GCA_000467735.1 Rhytidhysteron rufulum CBS 306.38 | reverse complement strand
GCGCCTCCTGCCTCATGTTATGGGTGCTTGGATACTTCTGAAAGGCATCTCGGTACGTACCTATGAAATGGTGGGCATTCCCCCCTCTCCTCCTGAACCATGGCTTATCCTCACATGTACATTTGCAGTCTCATCCCTGTGTGGCCCTCTGCTTGCCGCGGCCAGCTTTTCCCTTGGTTGACATGTTGGGTGTCGTATGTATCATGTGGGCGGGGGTGAAATGGATAATCTTGGAGTAGAAAAATGAATGTTGTTATATCTTCAACCTTGGTTTTGCATCTATAGCACTGTTCATTTGAGTACATATAGTTTTCCTGTTGTAATTTCAGGGCGTGCAGAGGAGCTCGCTTGTCGATGCATGAGGCTACATTCACCTCCTACGTAGAGCGCCTTCAAGAGAACATACCCTTTAAAGATAAGTAGCATTAGGCTCTATTCTAGACCATTAGGACAAGATTAACTTCCTAGTCCTCTTAACCAGAGCATCTTTCCTTATATATGTTGGAGGAAATATACCTAGTTACGCGGATGCATGATTCACTCACAGCAATCTCCCTCGCATGGAATATCGTCCCCAGTGCGTGATTATAACATTGAAATGCATTCGAGTGTTCATTCAGTCTATAGAATCTATCTATACCCTCATCAGTCATTACCTAACGCCGTTTTGTGGAATTTTAGTGAAAATCCTCCCATTCACTCCCTACCACCCCCAATTCACCCAAAATCGACCTCCTAATCGTCCTCGTCCGAGAAAACCTCCTCCCCGCGCTTCCTCCTCGCCATACGATCCTTCTACGATGTTTATTAGCATATATATCGATGTAGAAGAGTCCAAACATCCCTAAGGGTGCATGGGGGGAAAGGGTGAATGTATAAAAAAGGGGGGAAACGTACCTTCTTCTTGCGGAGCTCGCTGGAAGTGAGCTTCTTCTTCTTTCCACCGCCGGAGATCTTGTTGCCCTATTGAAATGCATTAGAAACATATCTATGAAAAGATGGGGGACCCAAGTAGCAAACACCCAAGAATAGTGAATAGAGCAGGAAAAGGGAATACGAACCATAGCATCAAACTTGTCCTCCTCGTCCTCCTTCTCAGCAAGACGGGGACCGGATCCTTGACCCTGGACCCAGTTGTGTCCGGATGGGGTCATCTTGCCGTCCATGACAGCCCAGACTTCCTCAGTCAAATCCTTGGTGAATTCAGCAGAGTGAGTGATGATGATAACACCACCCTCGAAGGACTTGATAGCCTTGGAGAGAGCACCGAGAGAATCACGATCCAAGTAGTTGGTGGGCTCGTCAAGGACGATCAAGTGGGGTCGTTGCCAAGAGCAGGCTGCAAGGACGACCTTGACACGCTGACCACCGGAGAGACCACGCATGCGGGAGTGAGAAACCAACTCGGCATCGAGACCGAAGTTGGCGCAGTGGGCCTCGATTTCCTTTCGGACCAGAGGACGGAATTGACCACTGGCAAGAGCCTCCTTCTGATCGACCTCAGCGACCATCTTTTGATGAGAGGCCAAGATTTCACCACGAGGAATCCATGCGTTGTCTGCAGTCATCATAGGAGTCCACTTCTCATTCTTCTGGCCAACATTCTCACCCAGAGCGAAAGAACACTCATATTCATAAGAGTTCTTGAACTTCCTACGAGAGTGGATACCAATGACGCGTCGCTGAGTACCCTCGATCTTGTAGATCTTGTCCATAGCCTTCTCATCCTCATCGGTGATGATTTTGTTGGCACGGTCCATGGTCTCACGGTCCTCACCGGTCTGGAAACGCCATTGGATGTACTCTGAGGGAGTCTTGTCAAGGTGGTGATCGATGTGAGCGAAAGCGTGTTGCTTGATGTATGCGATACGGATGTTCTCGTGTTGGTAGACGTCACCAGCGGTTGGAATAAGCTCACCAGTCAGAACGTTGACAAGAGTAGACTTTCCGGCACCATTGGGACCAATGACGGCAATACGTGATCCAAGAGAGCACTGGAAGGTAATGTCGGAGATCTGAGGCTTAGCGGTACCTGGGTACTGGAAGCTCATGTTGGTGACACGAATGATGGCCTTGGCCTTGGTCTTGACACCCTCAAGGAAACCAGGTTCAGGGAACTTGAACTCCATCTCGGAAGCGCCGAGCTCGTAGTAGGAACGAGCAGAGGGAACTCGCTTGACGAACTCGCTCAAAGTTCCTCGGTACCTCTTCAGCTTGAAGCGCTCATAGTGGATGACATGCTGAATGACGTTGTCCAAGAACTTGCTGTCGTGGGAGATGATAATGGACGTGCAGGGAGAGTTCACAAGGTACTGCTCCAACCAAGCGACGTTTTTCACGTCAAGATGGTTGGTGGGCTCATCAAGAAGCAGAATATCAGGCTCTTCGAAAACAGCACGGGCAAGAGCAAGCTTCATCTTCCAACCACCAGACAGAGAGGTGATGGGAGCGTTGAGCTGTTCTTTGACGAAACCGAACTCAATAAGCTTTTCCTCAACCTCATTCTGGGGCTTCTCGATTCCAACGGAAGCCAACTTCTTCATTGTCCACTCAATAACGGTCTGTTCAGTGTCGGCAGAGTCAAGATCGTGCTCAACGTAGACGGTCTTGACTTCGCTCTGCTTAGGGAAACCCTCAACCTGCTCGTTGTTGATAGCACGCATGAGAGTGGTCTTACCGGAACCGTTGGGACCGAGCAGACCATAACGCTGACCACGCTTGAGACGGAGATGGGTCTGGTTAAGAAGAATCTTAGCACCGTAAGCCAAGTTGAATGTGCAGTTGCAGAGATCCTCGCCTTCCTCCTCATCGGGCTCAACCTCATCTTCTTCGGCAGCGCCTGGAAGGGATCGCTTTCGGAGAGTGTCAGCGACGCTCTTAGCATCATCATCACCGATGATAGCGGCGATGTATGGTTGAGTCTGAGTTTGCCAAGAAACTTGCTCCACCTCCTTCTCATCGACAAGCTGGCCACCGATAGCGGCGATGTAGGTCAAAATGGGGTCGAATTTGGCGTCTACGTTGTACTTGGAGGGGAAGGCCTGCTTCAAGTTGGCGAGGACAGTGGCGACATCACCAGCCTTAGAAACCTCTGGGATTTTGCCATCCTTGACATCTCCTACACGGATAAGAGTGTCAAGACCCTGGCGAGTCTTCTCACGAGCTTCGGGGTCGGCAAGGGTATCGTAGTTCTTCTCGAGAGCAGGCATCAATTTAGGCAAGAAAGAGGCAACAATCTGGGGATCCTCAACGAGCTTGCACATGTTGTCGACAATGACGGCAGACTTTCGCTTGATGGCGGTCTCACGCTCGACGAGGCCACGCTCAAGAAGGGGAACCATGATAGCCAGGGTTGGCTCGTGAACGTCAGTGACGAAGGTAGTGGCACCGAGAAGGTGGACAGTCTCGGGGACGTTCTCAGGCTTTGCGATACACTTGATAAGCTCGGGAATGAAACGCTCAATATCCTTGTTCGAAATCAGGGCGCAGAGCTTCTCCATCGTTCCGTAAGCTGCCTTCTTGACCTCAGGCTTGGTATCCCACATAGCCTCAGAGATGACGGGGATTAGGTCTGGGACACGAAAAGCAAGCTGAGCGGGGGCGCTCTTGGTGAGGATCTCAATGCACTTCAAGTCGGTCATCTTTTCGGGCCACTTCTGAGCATTGCGCAGGGAGTGGATTATGGAGGGGATGACAGCCTTGACGGCGTTGGCATTTGAAGCCTCGACGATGGCCTCGGAGGCGGTTTGGGCAGCGAACTTGACGGAGCTCATCTTGTCACCAACAGCGGCCAGCGTGTTCGGTAGGAGAGAGACGAGGTAAGGCTCGACTGCTGGGGAGACGGTGGAGTGTTGCGCAATGGCGCGGATAGCGTCGAGCGCACGCTCACGAGCGACAGCATCCTTCTTGCTTGCGAGTTGCTTCTTCAGGAGTTCGACAACCCTAGGGTATGTGTTAGTACAAGATTCTCGGGAATGAATTCGGCCTCGGTGCCCACCAAGAGCAGAAAATTCTTTCCACCCTTCGACGCACACAAATGGCAAATATATGACGGGAGACTCACTTTGTGGGAGCATCGGCCTCCTCAATGTCGCCATTGATGAAGGTTGCAAGATCAGTCGCCGCGGCGTTGATCTCGTCCTGGGCCTTGGAGATGGTCAACTTGGAGACGAGCTCCTCGAGGACCTTGAGAGACTGCTTGTTTTCCGACTTAACGGTAGAGGAGTTGTGAGGAGCGGCCATTTCTGCGGAAGGGGCCATAGAGGGAGGTATCGAGAAAGTTGGACTTTTTTTTTTTGGTTGGAGGGGTAGTGGGCGATAAGAAAAAGGTCAAAGAGCCTTAGTCTAAAAGGCTGAAAGACCGGGTATCTTAGAGGCGCGAGGGCGACTCGCAACTTTTTGTATGCAAGACGACTGCAAGCAGAGAAGGAGAAAAGGAAAGGAGGCCTTAGAGAGCCGTAGCAAAAGTATGAGAAGAAGGGATGAGGGTTGTGCGAGGGCTGGGAGCGGATTTCTTATATTTCACGGTGGCAGTGGACAGAAAAAACTCAGAACTCGGCTGCAGGAGCCAGGCCGCGGCCCCAGCACGCAAAAGTGGGCGGCGCCTGGCTCTGCTCCCAACGAAAGAGCCTAACCTCCGGCGCTCACCAACCACGACGGCACATTTTGCTATCCAATGTCCACACTGCGCCAGCTTTGAAATCGACTAACGCTCCGCTCTCGAAAGCCCTTTTGACAGCGAATTCGCCTCCCTGCCACAGTGTCACTGCCCTTTCCACGTTGTCCCAAGCAGCGTTGTCTTCTTTCTCCCGCGTTAGCACCGCATCTCCTGCTCAAGGGACACGAAACCTGCATGTTCCCAATCAAATCCGATCTCTCTCTATCTCTCTCTCTCTCTCTCTGTGTGTGTGGCAACTTTGCCTTCCTCTGCCCTCCTCTGCTCTGCTCTGCTCTTCCCCCCCTCACCTGTACCGGGCTGACAGACATTGATTGCTCTTTCAGCCCTTTCTGCACTGACTGTACCTGTACTCCAGCATGCGCCTCTCGACCAGACACGCTCGTTTGCCTCGCCAATCATCCGCCCTGCCCCTTGCATCTCCCCTCGCCTCCCGTAACAGCCTTGAAGATCTCTTCCTCTGAGACCTCTACGAAGTACTAGGTGCAGGCTGCTCCAGACTCCGTCCAGCTACCCTATCCGCATTTACCGAAGGTCAAATTGCATATAAATCACCCCCGAAAAATACCCAAGCACGTCTCAACCAAAGTACCTCGACTTTGCCCCAGTAAACCCTTCCGAAACGGTCGGCGGAAATTTTCTTTTCTTTCGTTCCTCCGTTGTTGAGAACCGCCGGCTTCCCAACCTTGCAGCCGGGATCCTTGAGATATCGAAGCGGTGAGCAGTCAGCCACTATCAGTCAAATTTCGGACTCCTTCTTTGCATGCTGTTATTCCTATCCTGGCCTAAACTTGGCACGTCAAGCAATCTCATCTCAGCCGTGCGCCAATCTTCAGCTAGTTTACTCCACGGGGAAGAACCAATGCACTTCTGTCCAACTGCCTTCCAACTCTTCCATGCTATCTTGAGTAGGCATCTTGAGCCTTGATTTAATTGATGTACCAGTACGATTCCGTATCCCTGCACTGCCGATATTGGTATACAGATTCACGGGTACCAACATAAAAAGTGTTCAGTTTGGCTGCATACCGCTCATAATATTCTAAAAAGGTGTATTATATTCATACAAAGTAAACCTATTCGTATACGGTGTTAACGGGACCTCATTAATATAGTGTATAATTTCATTGTGTTTTATTTCAGGCTACTTGAACATGCCAGATTGATCTTCCGGCGAACAATAATGTATGTACCACCCAGACTATGGCCTTCACTTGTGTTCGACCTGAATCGTGCTGGCTAGATGCACATGATTGGCAACGTTCCCACGACCGCAGAAGACCCTGCATTTGAGAATGATGCCAGTACGTATTGCAGGTGTCCAAGCTTTCCTCTAATTATGTATCTTCAACGCACAAGCCCTCCTACCCTTATCCCCCAGGTTTTCTCCGCAATCGATAAGGTATGTACTCCACAGAACGCTTATATCGATTGGATATGTGTGGCTTGTCTCACCGCTTCGATCTTTTCATGGTAGACGAGTTCATCGAAGCGCGGTCTTGCTCTTGGCGTTTAACCATTATCACCACCTCTTTGAAGAGTTAATAACATTCGATCTATGGGTCTGTCTGGTTCATCTTCTGATATTCTTGCAACCTGTTCCTATTCAGCTGTTGGGTTCTATTTTATGGGTTGAAATGCGCATACTCCTTTAGATTCCATGAGATTAGGCCCCGTTTCGCATCATAAAGAGAACATGCTTCTTCAGGCTTTAGGTATACAGGTTAAAGGTAGGGGCCTAAAAGCGCTTTGCTTTCATTTTTGAGGTCCGACATTGGCCTTTCCAGCCCTATGGTCTTTCATCAATGACTCGCGCACGGAAGTGGGGGCACACTGTCAGTACTCAATTTTGCCTACTCCCCTCAAACTCAAATACACATCTGTTCCCCAGCCCCACAGGCTCTGTACTGCGATCCCTCCACCAAAATACTCGGCATATGCTCTTCCAAGAGGTAACCCATAGCCAAGCCCAGCTAGGCTATTCGCACCATCACCTCCAGGACCAGAGATGGTACTAAGCGCCTCCATACCATCACCGGACCTTGATGAGTTTCCTGAGAGAGTGGAAGAGACTTGATCTTCGTTGAATGTTGTGAAGCTGTAGTCCCAGATGTGCGCAAGGTTGTCCGGTGATATACCCCCTCCGCGATCGCGTATGCGGATCGTTACCCCAGGAGTGGAGTGTGCTAATGGTTTGATTGCTTCCGAAGCGCTTGCAACTTTGGAGACATCATCTCCTGTGAAAGATCTAGAAGCAATGTCAGGATTTCCTTGCTTTGTATTTGTTATTACCCCCCTCTCGCTACTGTGACCATTTCCCTCCGTTTGATCTTCAGGAAGAGGTGCAATGGTGATCTCGACCGGTTCTCGTTCCATCCCACTCTCTACGGTGGCTCGAAACGCATTCTTAAGCAACTCTGTGAGTATATATTCCAAATGTACTGGGATATGGGCGAACGAATAATCAGGCTCCCCATTGATTACGGTGTGTGGTCGTACACCATACTTTAGCTCACATATCTCAGATACGATCGATTCGCAGTGTTGGATCACCTTCGCTGGACGTAACTGAGTATCGATGACTCCAATGAAGCTTGACGATAACTGGCTAGGGTCATTGTATGAAGAATCAGATGAAGAAGAAAGGTCGTGATGAAGCTGCGAAGAGAAATGGAGCGCAAGGTGTTGCTCTGCAATTAAACGTGTGCCAATGCGTGCGCGGAGGTGTTCGTCTAAGAACCTGGTGACCTCATGCGGGCTGATGTATTTCCTGGCTTCTAGAAAGCCGCGTGCGAGAATAGAGATTGTGTTCGAGTGTGTTTGGACGAGATCAGCCATAACCTCCGTGAACTTGACCTCATCTTCTAAACTCATAATCTCCTTCTCCGCCCATGGTAATAAAGTCGATAAAGAATGAATATAATTGTTATGGATCTTATCAATATGAGGATTGGCCACCACTATGAAGGGGAGGTTACGAAGTGATTGGATACGGTGTGCTAAGCGGGCAGGAAGTATTGAGAGCGTGAAGTTTGCGGAGTTGAACAGGGCGGATGTAGACAGTGGAGGACGACCATGCCTGAGTAAAATGTTAGTGGATTGTCCTTCAGTTCCGAACATTTGCCTTACTTGACTAAATCCCCAAGAGTTAGTGGGTGAAGAGGAAGAGAAGCTAGACGTGTGATATCTTCGTCTGTGACGGTTTTGGTGTGAAGGCGCTGATATTGAAAAGGGGAGAGGCTATGACGTTTCCGTAACTTAAGCGGGCAGGACCGTCTAATTAATTGAGATTGTATGATTATAGGTCGTGGGAATTGGCTCATTGTTATCTGGGCAAGTAGCTTTTCATGGTCCGCGAAGTGGTTGTTTTGTTCCCAAGAGCAATGACGACGAACTATCTATACAAACGGCGATCCGGTCGGATTACGGTCTGTGCGGCTATATCACGTGACAGCTACTCGATCGTCATACTCCTTGCTCAAAACAGTAAATCATTTTTACCTAGGTATATACCTAGGTCTAGACTCGGTTTACAAGACATTTGGATAACTAAATATATGATACAGAGTCTGAGATAGTATAATTTGGGAGAAATATATCCTTTCCGATGTATAATCGCATTTGCTGCTTAGTATGATTCTTCGAATTCATTTTATAAAAACTGTTAAGCTCAACTCTATATGCCGAAGAAGGCATATCCTATTGGGAGTCGGGAAGATGTATAAATCTACCATTCCAGAAATAATGTTGAGTTAGACGGACACATAATCATGGATCTACCTTGGATTCATGAAGAGCGGAGCGTATCAAAAGTTGGAATCATGAGCAAACAAGCATAGGAAGAAAGTGGCGCATCATTAAATTGAAATCATCATCGTAAAGTAGTCCACACTAATGCTTCCCTTCACGCAATGTTGTAATCTATCCATCTAGTGTTTCGGTCATCTATTGCGTCTTGACTTCTGCATCTGCCTCGACATCGATATGGTCATTGGACTTCAAGGCATGTACGGAGTCGGCAGGGAACTCGGCACTGTGATGTTGCTTGAAGGTTAGCCGTATTGTCTCTCATGCTTTAAAAAAGATGATGATGTCTTACGTGAAAGCCTTGACGAGATTGTACTCAGCGGTGATCGTGCCTCCTTGCTCCTTAACAGCCTTCTTTGCACTAGATGAGAAGTTAGCATGACCTGTACATCTTTATACTTTCGGGGCGAGCGTAGTACTTTTCGAGCTCTTCGGGGTTGGCGCCCTTCTTAAGAGTTACCTGATGTTGCTGTTAGCTGCCTAGATCCGCGTTGGAATAACGTGTTCCACTTACGTTGACAGAAGGCATGTTGAATGTGTGTATTGGTAGATAGAGAAGAAGAATTACTGGAGATCAAAGTGGTAGGTGGTGAAGGATGAGTGTTGGTGGGTAGGTAAGATGAGGAGAGGGAGAGGTAGCAGTGAGCCTTTTGTATGTTGACAGACCCCCAACAAGCCGTTGGCAAGCGGAGCGGCCGATGACGCAACCCCTCTACTTACGGAGTCAGCCGATGTGGGATGAAAGCTACGCCCTTCATAGGCTATGGGCAGAATGTAATTGCACGTTTTACCTAGGTGCCTAGGTATGCGCGCGGTTTTAGCTCATTTAGCTAGTTTTTATGGCCATGTGTATCGTCCTGGACCGGCGATACCTAGCATGTGACTGATATACTCCTGCAACGGGGTGCGTTCCCTTGTATTCTGTACCCAAGCCGGTAACCTGTAAACACATCTTCCCACCAGTGCGACCTTCCCTCTCATGGTGGGGTTCCCATGGCGAGGCGGGGCTCTGGCCGATAAGATAAGGCGGTCCATAAAGGGCGTTAATACAGAAGGGGACTAGTGGGATTTTAGGTAGGTAATTTTTTTGTCGCAAACCTTACCATCAGCATCGCTCTCCAGCACCGTCGTGAGCCTCTATCCCAGCCATGGCCGACCAGAGCAACCGCCCGCATCGAAAGACAAAGGAGAAGAAGGCGAATTCTGGAGGTACGCGCATACTCGGATCTAAGTTGTGAAAATATTCCTAATACGATCCAACAGGTCCAAACCCAAAAGCTTTCGCCTATGCCACTCCAGGGCGACTCCAGAAACAAGCTGCCCGTTCGCACGATGTCAAGGAAAAGAGACTACATGTTCCCCTCGTGGACCGCTTGCCGGAGGAAGCTCCACCCATTATCGTCGGCGTTGTCGGCCCCCCTGGAGTTGGAAAAACGACTCTCATCAAATCATTGATCCGACGATATACCAAGCAGACACTTTCCGCTCCTACGGGCCCCCTTACCGTTGTCACTTCCAAACGAAGGAGACTTACTTTCATCGAATGCCCTGCAGACTCGCTCGCCAGCATGATAGACATTGCAAAGATTGTCGACATTGTTCTCCTCATGATCGATGGTAACTATGGGTTTGAAATGGAAACAATGGAATTTCTCAACGTTCTTTCTGCAAGTGGAATGCCCGGGAACGTGTTTGGCATCTTGACACATCTGGACCTGTTCAAGAAGCAGGATACACTGAGGGCACAGAAAAAAAGACTGAAACATCGATTTTGGAGCGAGCTATACCAGGGTGCTAAGCTGTTCTATCTTTCTGGGGTGGTGAATGGGCGATACCCTGACAGGGAAATCCTCAACCTCTCTCGTTTTCTCTCAGTCATGAAGAATCCACGCCCACTAGTTTGGAGGAACAGCCACCCTTATTGCCTGGCCGACCGTTTCTTGGATATCACGCCTCCTACGAATATGGAAGAAGACCCCAAATGCAACCGCACAATCGCATTGTATGGCTATCTACGTGGCACAAACTTCCCTGCCCAAGGGTCAAAAGTTCATATTCCTGGAGTAGGTGATTTGAGCGTATCTGCGACAGAAGCTCTGCCTGATCCTTGTCCTACACCACATATGGACCAAGCTGTTGCCAAGGTTACTGGAAAGGCGACAAGGAGGAGATTAGGCGAAAAACAGAAGGTATTATTTGCTCCAATGTCGGACGTAGGCGGTGTGCTTGTAGATAAAGATGCTGTTTACATCGACGTCAAAACCTCTAATTTCACCCAAGGGGATGATGTTCCACAGGAGCGCGGTTTAGGAGAGCAGCTCGTAGTTGGACTGCAAGGTGAAAGAAGATTGTTAGGGGGAAATGATACAGGTTTCAGACTTTTCAGTGGTGGTAAAACTCTGGACGACTCGTTTGATGGCAATGAACACGACACAGGAAGGAAAGCACAAAGACATCCTCGGATCATTGAGCGGGATGGGCACGATAGTGAGGACGAAGATGAAGGGTTTGAAAGTGGGAGCGATGATGAGGACAATCAAGATGTTCACAGCGACGATGAAGACGAGGATAATGGAGATCTTGATGACCAGGATATATCTAACCGCCGGGTCGGACGGACGTTTCGTGGTCCGTTAGACACCTCGGGTGAAAAGGAACCATCCAACGAGGAGATTTCCTTCGCAGACAGCGATTCGGATCTAGGTTCCATATCATCGGTGGATGACCAAGAATTAGATGACCCCGACGACAACTCCGAGTCCGAATTCGACGAAGATGACGATGACGGTGCCCTGCGGTGGAAACAGAACCTCAAAGAAAACGCAAGAAATCTACATGGCCACCGACAAGCATATCGTACAGCTGAGCTTGCTCGGCTGATGTATAATGATTCACTTTCCCCAATGGAGGTCATTAGTAAATGGAAAGGTGAAGCAGAGGAGCTAGCAGAGGAAAATGATGAGGATGAGGACGATTTCTTCGATAAAGCAAAGAATGAAGGAATTGTAAACAGCGAAGATCGTGCTATCCCAACGTTCAATTATGAGGAATTGGAGCGGAAGTGGTCAGATGCAGAGAATATTGAGATTCTTCAGCGCCATTTCCCATCAACTACACTGCGTGACGGACAGGATGATGAGGATGGAGATGGCGACTTCGAAGGATTCGATGATGAAGACGAGGGTGATGGTGCATTCGAAGATCTTGAAACTGGAGAAACGTTTGGCCCCAATCAATCGAAGCCTGATGCCGATGATGAAGCGAAGAAGATGGAAGATGAAAGGGAGGAGAACGCTCGTAGAAAAGAGGAGCTCAAACTTAGGTTTGAAGAAGAAGATCGCGAAGGATTCGCAAATGACAAGACAAATGCCCGTAAGGAGCAAGGAGGGGAAGAGGAGGAATTTGGAGAGGATGATTGGTACGACGCGCAAAAAGCTGCCATCCAGAAGCAGCTCGATATTAATCGAGCCGAGTTCGATCTTCTTGACCAGACGTCACGCATTCGAGTCGAAGGACATAAAGCAGGAACGTACGCACGAATTGTGCTAGAGAATGTGCCCTATGAGTTTGCAGCAAACTTTAATCCACGCTACCCCCTTTTAATTGGAGGCCTTGCTCCAACAGAAGAGCGATTCGGGTTTGTCCAAGTCCGCATCAAAAGGCATCGCTGGCACAAGAAGATCTTAAAAACTAACGATCCCTTAATATTCTCACTTGGCTGGAGGCGATTCCAAACAACTCCTGTATACAGCGTATCAGACTCACGGACCCGAAACCGTATGCTCAAATACACACCAGAGCACATGCATTGCTTCGGTACTTTTTACGGACCTCTTGTCGCACCAAATACAGGGTTCTGTTGCATGCAGTCCTTGTCAAACAAGAACCCAGGCTTTAGGATTGCAGCAACGGGAGTTGTTCTAAACGTTGACGAAAGTACGGAGATTGTCAAGAAGCTCAAACTCACCGGTCATCCGTATAAAATCTTCAAGAACACTGCATTTATCAAGGACATGTTCCAAACAGCACTTGAAATTGCCAAGTTCGAAGGCGCCAGTATCCGCACGGTCTCCGGTGTGCGAGGACAGATAAAGCGTGTGTTGAGCAAACCAGAAGGCAATTTCCGAGCAACTTTCGAAGACAAGGTTCTCATGAGTGATATCGTGTTCTTGCGAGCATGGTATCCTGTCAAGCCTCACCGATTCTATAATCCAGTTACTAACTTACTGGATGCTCCTGGTGGAGACGAGGAGGGAGAGAGCACAGGATGGAAGGGTATGAGGTTAACAGGGGAAGTAAGGAGAGATGAAGGCTTGCCAACACCGAAAGATAAGAACTCGGCGTATCGCCCCGTTGAACGAGAAATACGGCATTTCAACCCTCTTCGAGTTCCCCGAAAATTGGCAGCGGACCTACCCTTCAAGTCTCAACCCGCCCGCATGAAGCCTCAGAAGAATGAGACATATATGCAGAAGCGGGCGGTCGTTTCTTCCAAGGAGGAGAAGGTAGCGCGAGCCTTGATGCACCAAGTCATGACTCTCCGCAATGAGAAGGTGGAGAAGCGTAGGGCCGCCCAGGAGAAGCGTAGAGAGCCTTATAAACAAAAGGTAGCAGAGAACGCCGAGAAGAGAGCAGAGCGGGAGAAGCGCGAAAAGGAAGAGTATTGGCGCCGAGAAGGGAAGAAGCGCAAGAACCAAGAGGGTTCTGGCGGTGGTGGGAAGAGAAAAAAGTGAAGCAGTTGACGAATCAGCCGTGGGGAGAACGGCTGGCTGCATGGTGGCGTAGACATCATTCTGATCTGCATGGCAAATGGCGCAATCAAGGGGCTGCGTACGGCTTGGTGCTGGGATGTAAGTAAAGAATGGCCTAGGTATCAACCTTTTGACCGACTATTTTTGCAATTAGATTAATAAATATGAAAGACTCTTGATCCGTATTATAGTTTTTTTTTTCTTCATCTGCATATCCACAGCAGCAAACTTATATACCAAAGGATATGCTGCCTTATTGTTTAAATAGGAATAGTCAGATCATGTTCCCTACGCGTGATTTTCGCTCCTCTCTCTACACTTGGCTGTTAGGATCTGTGAGATTCAGAGATGCCAGCTCGCAAACCAGCGAGGGACGCAAAATCAAAACCAGAATATTATCCCTATTTTTTTTTTCTAGTTGCATGATGCTGGATAGATGAGTGCGATAGTCCTGAAGTAACAGGTTGGACAAGAAAGCACGCAGCAAAATGCTCTTCTGATCATGTGCTTTCGCATTTTGCCCACCAGGCCTTGATTGGCTCGTCTACACGCTCTCGACTCTTTGTCCACTGCTCAGTGAACACGACCTCAACCACGACCGCGGCCACGACGACGTTTTCATCTGAGACGCGCCCTTGTTTGCTCCCTTGGTTACAGAGCGCGTGCACTCCTGTTTCGATCGCATCTGCCGTCTTGCATCGTGTGCTTGTTCGTCGTGGAAAACCAGACGGCCATTCGCGTCCTCAGCATCTCAGCCGCCGCCGCGTCGCTCGTTGACTCCGCCATCGCACGTCGCCCATCGCATGCCTACGCCCACGCCCACACACACGCCTACTCCGCTCCCCAAACCCAACCTCTTCTCTCCGCGGCCCCTACCTACGAGGCCGTCCGAATTGGCATTATTAACATAGCCTCCCATCCGCACTTGTCCCAACCCATGATCCAAAGCCCTTCCATGCTCAAGGACCGGGATGGCCCGTCCGCGTACCCCGCCATGAGTCTGTCGCGTCCAGGTCGCCTTGACGTACTGCCAACTTTGATCCCAGAGACCGCCACCAAGCTCAACCATCCGTCGTCGAATGCCACTTCGCAACAACAAGAGCCTCTGACTGGCTCCCAGGAGTCTTTTGTTTCTACCTCTACAGGCAGCTTTGCCGCGCCTCGCTTGCTGTCCCTCTCCAGCAATGTATCCAACTCTACACATGCAGAAACAGAGCTCACATCACCCACATCCTCCAATGGTCCCACAAGCCGAATACCACTATTAGATTCATGCCAGGCTGCACCGCTCTCACCAAACCAAGACCAATCCCAATTGACGTTACCAGATACGCCTAAACTCTCACCAGACCACAAGGGCGAGACGAGAAAGACCGAAGGGACAACAAAAAGCCCTATGTCTGTCGATATTATATCGCTAACGCAAGGATCTAAGAGGACAGCGAGCGGAGCCGTGAAATCTAGGAGTCTAGATAAGGAGAATAGGCCAATGCAAACACCCGTACTAAAACATGCAAGAGACATTAGCATAGATTCAAGCTCGAATGCAAGTAGGATTGGTGAGGTACGTCAGCAGCAACCATGCAGGGTTGCACGGAACTAATTACTTGTCCTGCAGCTATCCGCACAACTCAAAGCACGATTATCATATGCCATGGTTAAAGTACAGAACGGCTGGGAGAAATGCTCCATCGAAGAGCTAGAGGACGAGTCACACCGACCTTCACCGACCTTATCTTCTGCTAGGACAGACGGGTATAAGCGTCCCTTTGATTCCCCTCTATCTCAGAGCAGTCGACGAAGACCAAGTGGAGTATCTGAAACCTCCGATCAGTATTTGATCTCACCGGGTCAGGACAGTCCCTTATATCGGACGAGATCGTTGAACATCACTCCTCCATGTGCGTTAACACCTGTTTGATACTCAATTCTTCCCTAGTGTTGGACGTTGCTGATATGACCCGGATGCAGCCCATTGGCGGCTTAAGCCAAATGTGTACGACGCGGCCACCCCTAATACTACGTTGACAACTAGCATGGGCGGACCAGGAATAGGGGTACCTACATTAGCTCCCGCAGCGGATATCGTATCTGGCAGGAAACGACGTTCCATCTCTTCTCGAGCGCCACCCCCACTGCTTTCCATGGGTCATCGCAAATATTATAGCGACCTGGGCGCACCGCGCACACCCACTACAATGCCTCCAAGAGCGGGCATCCTACGTATGCCTAGTCAGCAGGCCGAGAAAGATGCTGTAGACACACTACTATTCATGAGTAGTCCCAACAACTCAGGGCGCATGGGACATACGAATGGAGATGCTCAACCTAGTCCGCTACGCGCAGAAATGCCAGTGCCCAAGCGGGTCATTTTTGAGAATCTTGAGGATCAGCCAAGGATTTCTTCGGCAGAGGGCGAAGGCGTAAAGTCATGTCATAGCAGGTGATATATTACTCAACACGTAAGGATCTAGGGAAGAGATGCAGGACTGGTAAGCATTGCATTGCAGACTTGGCGTTGGAGTGATACCCGTTTTTAGCTCTGGTCTTTGGATGTCAACGAAGCATCATGGATTTTGGATAAGCTTAAGAATGGAATGGAACGGGATGGGATGGGATGGAACGTGGCGTTCTTGCGGGGATTGTATATAGGATGGGGGGAGGGCGTTTTTCCCTGCTTGGAAGGTCCATTCTATACATTGACGAGAACATATTCCCCATTATTGCATTGGTGTGGTTGGGCACCGTCCGACAAATTGAGAAGAAGGTGCTCATTGAAGAGAAGATACATCTCCGAGTGTTGGGGCATGCGTGCATCAAATCACAAAAGTACTTGCAAGCTTCGTCGTATGAGAGAGAGCCGGAGATGCAGATGCAGAGACCAGGGATGAAGTGCGCCCGTGCCGAGAAAGCCTATTTTTGTGCAGACAGGGCGTCAGGGGTCATAAACAGCGACCAGAATTGGAAAGGTAGATGGTGGTGGCCCGGTAGACGGCATGGGCACGGCATGAATGATGCTTGTTGGAATGGCCGACAATTGGCCATGATGGTGTTCTGCTGCTCTTCCGCTCGCCCATTGCGTGTCCCGAGGTTTGGGGAGCGTGGGAGGCGTTCGCTGGTCGTCCCGGACTTGGCTCGGGCGGTGGGCAGGGGTCCAGTGGTTGGCCCGTACGTCAATGTCACGCAGCGCTCCCCAACTGAACGACGACTCGATCGACTATGTAAAGCTTGCACGCTCCACCCACTCCGTCCTGGTGGGCAATTGACGACTGCACTTCCTCCCACTTCCGCCTTCTCCTCGTCCCATCCTCTCTCCACTCCTCCTTCACCTTCGTTCATTTCCTTGTCCGCTCTCCTTTCTACAAATCCCCCGCCTTTTCCCACACTTCCCCCTCCACTCTCCACTCTCCACTCTCCACTCCAATTGTTTACCTCGACGTCGCAGAGCTTGCACCGCTTTTTTTCTTACCAATTGAGCAACAACAACAACAATGTCCGTCTCCGCTCTCTTGAAGAGCCGTGTGCGGCGGCCAAGCTATCTCAACAAGCTTGCTAGAGCTGAGGATCTAATTGACCTCTTCCCTCACGGAAGTTACATCGGGTGGAGCGGATTCACTGGTGTTGGATATCCTAAGTAAGCCTGCCAATTTGCCAATTGAAACGCGGCCATTCTAGATCATGCTCCCTTTCTTAATTTCTCTTCACACATTGATTTTTATAGTCGCTTGCACAACATATAAATCTGCCAGTTATGTAATCATTTGCTCACCAGGTATTAGGAAAGTCCCCACCGCCCTAGCCGACCACGTTGAAAAGAACGGTCTCCAAGGAAAGCTTAAATACAACCTCTTCGTAGGAGCGTCATCAGGCGCCGAAACAGAGAATCGATGGGCACGTCTTAACATGATCGAGCGCCGGTCGCCGCATCAAGTCGGCAAGGAAATCGCCAAGGGTATCAACAACGGCAACATCAACTTCTTTGACAAGCACTTGAGCATGTTCCCTGTGGATCTCATGTATGGATTCTACACCCTTCATAAGCCGCAGAATAGATTAGATGTCACCATTGTTGAAGCAAGCGCTATCACGGAAGATGGTGGCATCATTCCCGGAGCCAGCGTTGGCGCAAGTCCAGAATTGATCCAGATGGCAGATAAAGTGAGTAGTTCGAAGATAAAGGACTCAGGGGGCATATGCTGATATATCTTGATAGATTGTCATCGAAGTCAACACAGCAGCGCCATCCTTCGAGGGTCTGCACGATATTACCATGACCGATCTCCCACCCCGCCGAAAGCCATACCTTATCATGGCTCCCGAAGACCGCATTGGCACACCCCACATTCCTATTGATCCTGAAAGAGTTGTCGCGGTTGTAGAATCAGACTACCCAGATCAAACTCAGCCAAACGCACCCGAAGATGATACTTCACGTGCAATTGCAGCCAACTTGATCGAATTTCTGAAACATGAAGTCAACCATGGCCGCCTGCCGCAAAACCTGCTTCCTTTGCAATCCGGTATTGGAAATATCGCGAATGCAGTCATTGGTGGTCTCGCTGTAAGTATCAACATCCTTCGTGTTGGACTTCTTCTTAATCAAGACCGTGACCTAACATCCTGGGCAGTCCGGCGGTGCCAACTTCAAGAACCTCAAGGTCTGGACTGAAGTCCTCCAAGATTCCTTCCTCGACCTCTTTGACAGCGGCAATCTGGATTTCGCAACTGCTACCTCGATTCGTTTCTCGCCCGACGGTTTTGAGCGCTTCTACAAGAACTGGGACCAATATGCTCCAAAGCTTCTCCTTCGCTCCCAGCAAGTTTCCAACTCACCAGAGATCATAAGGAGATTGGGAGTCATTGGCATGAACACGCCTGTTGAGGTTGATATTTATGCTCACGCAAACTCGACTTGCGTTATGGGTTCCCGCATGCTTAACGGTCTTGGTGGTTCGGCCGATTTCCTCCGCTCCTCGAAATACTCCATCATGCACACTCCCTCAACTCGTCCATCAAAGACTGACCCTACTGGTGTTTCATGTATTGTACCCATGTGCACACACGTCGACCAAACCGAGCATGATCTTGATGTTGTCGTCACTGAGCAAGGTCTTGCAGACGTTAGAGGCTTGTCGCCCAAGGAGCGAGCCCGAGTTATCATCAACAAGTGTGCTCATCCAGACTATAAGCCAATCCTTCAGGACTACTTCGACAAGGCAGAGTTTGAATGTCTGAGGAAAGGTTGGGGACATGAGCCACATCTGCTGTGGAACGCATTCGATATGCACAAGCATTTGAACGAGAAGGGAACCATGAAGATCCCAACATGGGGTTAAGCATAGGTCTGGTTAGGGCCAGGAAGGACGTGTACGAATTGTAGAAGGAGGTGATGTGCATTGAACATGGCGTTTTGGAAAGTATGCGTCGTATCTTGGAAGCTGAGAACTTAAAAATGTCTATGTACACAACAATATAAGAGCGCTTATAAAGCTCAAAATAAAAGCTCACCCTTCATAGGGTGAGCATAAGATGAATATTCTACGTCCAATTAATTTATGTGTCTATTTTAAGGCGAATTCAACACGTGAAGTTAACAACTCTATATGGACATTTGCATATAAACTGAACTGTGTAAAGGGAATATCGCCCCATTCCATTCAATACAGACCTTAGTATTTCAATATAGTTGTATATAAAATAGATGTATGGTTGAAACGACACACTGCCTTTTAAGACCAAGTATTCGACGAATCAATTTTACGTTTCAGCTCTAAGTTTGACGATAATACTACTGGGTTGTACGGTATGCTAATTTATTGATAGCTGCCTAGGGGACTCGCTATTAGGCCTCTTCTCTTCACCTGTAGGGGCGGGATGGTATGCACACAACAGCTTAAACAGCGGTCTAAGCCTTGAACGTAAGGGTTGCACATCAACGTCTAATGTATGTTGTTCATGTGAAAGGTATAGGTCAAAATTCAAAACAGTCTACAATATATCACTCATTCAAGAGAAATGATATATCCACTCTTCATTTTAGCACATCCTAGACCAAAAATATTCCGTTCCACCTCTGCTTCCTCTATTTTCAACCGTTGAAGGAAACACTCTGGCTAGTCTCGCCAGCAGCATCCTCATCCAACTGAACGTTCTTGTTCAGCTTCTTGGTTTCCTCGGCCAACTTGTCCGCGACATCTTCTCCTTGTGCCTGCTTGATCTGTAGTTGCATGACTTCAAGCTGCAGCTTGAGGACCTTGTTTTTAATCTTGCCATTCTGAAGAGCCGTTGCTTCATTGCCAGATGCAGCATCGATTGCAGGATTGAAGGCCTCGGTTTCGGCGTCTTCCGCAGTCTCTCTAGCCGCTTTGATGATTGCTATGTCGGCGTCGTCGACGTTTGCGGGGTCGGACATGTCGATCTGGTATTTCGTGTAAGCCAATTATGACGTTCGTTAAGTACATTGTTCTGGGGTTCGGAGAATAAATAATGTAAAAAAAGCTTCAAAGACATACAGGGAAGTTGGCGTTCACTTCAGCGAGTGCGTTACCAGCAACACCATCTGAAACTTGGAAGTTGGCATAACTCTGTTTCGTGAGGACTGCACGCTTCTGTTGCGCGACTGGGGCAGCCAAGACCGAGGCGCTGAGGCTGAGGAGGAGGAAAGTGGTTGAGAAACGCATAGTGAATGTTGATCTTGGGTGAAAGTGGAGTTTAATGCGGCTGAGCGGACAAACAAAATGCGTTTGGTAATAATGGGATGGGCAAAGAAGGATTCTTGAACAAGGAATAAAGTAGTAACAGTAATGAATGAACAGCCCAGCTGTAACGAAAGGAAGTAATGTTCGATTGAATGAAGGTTAAGAGACTGGCTCTGACGAACATCAAAAGATGATACTATCCGCTCCTTTTAAACTTCTCTCTGCCGCCTTTTCCATGGCGCTATCACGACTCTAGAATACCCTCGCGCTCGCGTAGAGAGGTCGCACTCGTTTCGCGCCGGCATCTGCAGGACTCTACCACCGCCAAGCTGATGATCAGGCATGTGAAGGGTAGCATAGACGTTGCGGCTCTGTTGGGACGAACCTACGACGTGAATGGTTTTAGTCTTGGCTCAATTAAGGAATCCATGGTGGCTGAAACAGGTAAGCGAGGCCAAATGAGGAATGGTGACTCTGAGTGAAAGCATAAGAGACTCTCCCCGGTAATAATACATTACTTCGACACTGTAAGAAAAGAAACGTGAGGGGGCGCGAGGCTGCCGAACCCCTTGAAAGGAGGATGATTTTGCACGAATGGTAGAGGGTCCAACTCACTCCTTATTACGGGACGGGATAACCTGAGCCTCGACTTTTGAGAAAAACACCTCCTGGGACTGCTCTATCTGTTTAGCAATCCATGTTGTAGTAAACCGAAACGCCTCCGGAGCAAGAGGAAGAAACTCCTTGGGCGTCTAGAAACCGGCACGTTTGCTTTCTTTGTGAGCGTACGAGCAATTCGATGAAGGTATCGCCGTGTACACTGTATTTGAAACCCCTCAAGGACATTGTTCGAGAATCAATAGGCTGGTATGATGGAAAAGGGTTCATTGACAGAATAGAGCCAGGCAAAAGTTGCTGGAGGTTGAGTAAAACACTGAGTTGTAGAAGCGCATGTAGCTGGAGACCGTCGAATTGGCGTTAGGCGAAAACACCTGCCTTTGTCTTCTGTTCTTTAGAAATTTGGCACGATAGATATTGAAGCTCAGTTTATCCCTTGATATATCAGTGAAGGGCGCAATATGTAGATAGCAACAACTGTGCATCTTTGATGTGTGATCGATCGCAACCTGAGCACCCGAAAGATGAAACACAGGGTCCAAGTGCCAAGACGGATTAACAATTCACCGACACCGAGGTGTGTTGACCTCATCACTTTACCAACGAAGCTCCCTTTGCAATGAGAAACCACCCATCATGCGTCTGCCACTCAAGTTCGGTCTCGCATCGATTTCACTGCTTTCTAAAGCTCTCGCGGCCCCGACAAAGTCCATTTTATCGAGAAGCGAAGATCCATTACCCTTAGTTATTTGGCATGGACTAGGCGACAACTACGCTGCCGACGGACTCGCCTCCGTGGCTGAACTGGTAGAGGAAACCAATCCAGGCACCTTTGTCTATATTGTTAGGCTTGATGAGAATGCTGGCAGCGACCGAACCGCAACCTTTTTCGGTAACCTAACCCTTCAGATCCAGAAAGTCTGCGATGACCTTGCCTCACACCCCATCATCTCCACGGCGCCAGCAGTGAACGCGTTAGGCTTCTCCCAAGGCGGACAGTTCCTGCGTGGTTACATCGAGAGATGCAACAACCCACCGGTGCGTAACCTGGTCACGTTCGGCAGTCAACATAACGGCATATCCGACTTCCAGGCCTGTGGCGCCACCGATTGGCTATGCAAAGGCGCCATGGCCCTATTGAAGACAAACACCTGGTCGAATTATGTCCAATCACACCTTGTGCCCGCACAGTATTACCGCTCTACAAACTCGTCGACCGGGGAGCCGAGCACCCAGTATCTCGAACACTCGAACTTCCTTGCAGATATCAACAACGAGCGTGAGATCAAGAATAAGACGTATGCGGAGAACGTTGCCAAACTGGAAAATCTCGTCATGTACTTGTTCGAGGATGACACGACCGTAATACCAAAGGAGAGTGGTTGGTTTGCGCAAGTCAACGCCACGGATGGAGCAGTCACGGCTTTGAGAAACCGGACGATATACAAGGAGGATTGGATTGGACTAAAGAAGTTGGACGAGAAAGGGGGTTTGGTGTTTGAGACTACAGAGGGGCCGCACATGCAACTGAGCGATAAGGTGCTGGAGGATGTGTTCAAGAAATATTTTGCTCCGGAAGGCGATGGTGAGAGTGTGGCGGACGAGGCGCTGGAACTATAGCTTGCTATGTTTAGCAAATGCAATGTATTTTTTCTATTGGGAATGACCAAAGCATTTTGTCCAACAACCATACCCTTTCCCCACAAGGTCGGTTTCCTTGAACGTCTACTTCGTGCTTCGGATGCTTTGACTGGAGGCGGATCTATCACCTTCAACATGCCTCGTTTAGCATTTTTCCCATTCTCTTTTGTGAGGTGCTGACTGGAATTTGTATTAGATGGGGAGGTGTCTTGGGCGCACTTTAACCTAAGAAGCTCATCATCTTACAGTTCCTATTTCATCTTCATTACATCGGGAGCCTTGATGACTTCGACTGGTGGCTGCTAGCTTTCTTCCAAATATCTTGTTTATCTGACAGCTAGATAGGACTTGCATTGCATTGCAATATTTGACACGAAGAGGTTAGAAGGCAGGGAAGTGTTCATACAAATAGCTTAATGGCCCCAGTCGCTTCTTGACTTGAACATGCTTCTGGTGCTGAGTGTGGACCAGATAGGCATATTGTCTTGCATAGCACTGTCGTCACCTTCATCGCTCCACAAGCTTTTCTTGCTGGCTTGTGGATAAATTCTTAGATGCGTGTTACGAGAGTTATGGCGGCCTTTCAAGTTAGATAGGAGCCAATTGATACCGGGCTCGATCGGAGACCTTGGAGGCGAACTCGTTCTTTGGATTTGGCCATGGTTGGGGTGGGTTGTCACAGGTGCAGGCTGGGGTTCTCTGGGATGGCTGGCTGAAGAAAAAAAGATTGAAGTTCGAGATAGGACGGAATATCATTCTGCCGAAGCGGGGCTGGCCAGATGCGGCAGGTATGCGGCAGA
>AJFL01000437.1:0-48796 GCA_000467735.1 Rhytidhysteron rufulum CBS 306.38 | reverse complement strand
TTTGGAGGGGGTTGGGAGGGGGGTTGGGGGGTGTTTCTGAGGGGAGCGTGAGGGTGGAAGAGTGTGGAGGAAAGGGGGAGGGGGATGAAGTGGAAGGGAAAGGATAGGTTGGCTGGGTTGTGGATGAAAGAGGTCACTGTGATGTAGTATATGTAGAATTGGTGGCAATATTTTGGTATTGGGATGAATGAGATGATCGAACTCCGTAAAAGCTGATTCGAAACCCGTAAATGGAGCTCTGTGCTCGCGTGTGATATAGAAAATGAGTATCTAACTCATGAAAGCACATTTTCATGCTCTTCCGTCTTGTACCCCTGTAATAACTCAAGAAAAAGGAAACCTCAAATTTCGTAAAACCACTTCTTGAATTGTCAAATTTTTAATCGTCCTTGCGTCAAATCTGTAACTGTAATATCGAAACCTCTTGTCGTCTTGCCGAGACATTTCATCTTATTGTCCACCAAGCTCGAAAAATTTTGTCCTCTTTCATTAAGCCTGCTCCGAAAGTGAAACTCTTGTTCTTTCCTCAACTCCGAAAACCAGATATCTCATCTTCTTGCATCATTCATATTCTCTCGAGTCTCGCATTTGCTCATCCGCTAACTCCCGTCGCATTCATCGATCCCTTCTCAATAACCGCCATTCCTAACCATCACACCAAAGTCCATCACCCATACTAGACGAATCCTTAAGTCTCTAACCAAACCTCCAACTAGACATCTTTCTCAACACCAACAAACCCAACCCAAAGCTCACAAACCTATCCCCTCACAAAAACCAACCCCACACCTTCACCAACAAAGCCAACACACATATACCAACACCTCAACACCACCGACATGTCATCTGTCACCAAAGGCTCTGAACCTAGCACATAAATCCTTGTAGCTCGCCTAGCACAACCAACGCGGTCGTGATCGGTGCTGGGGTGGTAAGTAGGGAGAGTGATGATCTGATGAGGGTGGGATGTGATAGATGTTAGTAGGTGGTTGGTTATTGGCTGGAGTGTGGGAGTGGGTTTGAGGGAGGAAAGGGGGGCATGTTTGGGATAGGGAGTTTGCTGGTATTGAGAGCGCCTTTTTGGAGGTTGTGGACGTGGGTTGGGAAGGTGTAATGGGAAAAGGGGATTGGCTTGGTGACTGGTGTTTGCGGGTGGCGTTTGTCTGACGGGATGAATGGGGAGGGTTTGTTCTGGCTGGTAGCTTTTTGGAGTAGTGGAGCTCGCCACATAGACGATGCTGGCGTGAGCCGAGAGAGACAGCGCTTGAACTTTTTCAGAAGTGATGGATAGCGGTATGATGGTTTGCCATTTAGAGGTCAAACTCAACGAGAATCTATCACTGTGTCAGGTCTACCTTCGTAAACTCTTTCCAGAAAGGTCATACTTACAATCATAAGAGCTAGTTGCTTTCTTGGAGGACGATACATCTAGCTCACTATGCGAACTATTAAAGAATGTATGAAGACTAATCTGTTGACCTTCGGGCTGACAAATCCGAGTAGAGAGGTAGAGTGTGGTTCTTTGCTCGTGTCGAGCCGACCTGATGGCTTTTGCTATGGCAGTTGATGACTGCAGTCCTAAGGCATTCCTTGGAACGAAAGAGGCTTTACTGCAGGAGCTGAGATGCGACACTGAAGCATGATTTGTCCATGGAATTGTAGTGGTACCTTGCAGGAAGGATCCGTCTCCGACACCCAACTCCTACACCCATAGGGATCAAAGGACTAGTTGGGACGAAGTTGAAACCCTTCCTGTGAAGGGCACTTGCACTTTGTGGTAGTCGGACAAGTCAAAGGAAAAAAGACCAGAGGAACCCAGTGACGAAAGATGAATGTTGAAATAAGTGAGTGGGGGTTGGTATGGCCCCATTTGGATGCACCTATTCCACAAGTTCATAGCTTGCGAGTTTGACTCGAAAGTGCAGCCTGGGATTTAAAAGGTCATCATTAACCTGCTTGATCAGGTTATCCTTTAGCGCGGTCGTCACATGTCTTTGCGGGAATAGTTGAGCTTTATCATCGTTGACTTGACTCTAAGCATCATTTCCCATTCTGATAAAGTTCACGTAGTGTCCACCCATGGGATTCATAGTGATGTGGTGGATTGTGGTACACAGAGCGTATTTCACTTGCTTTTCGCCCACATCACTGACGTAGTCCGTAAAGTCGAGCTCTGTGGGAAGGCTGGCGTAGTAATCGTGTCCACGCCTCCGATTGAAGGTGAACAGCAAGGTGCGCGGGGGCTTTTTAATGCCTTGCCAATTGTATTCATGCTCACACCTTTTGTGGCAAGAATAACAATCGAGCTCCATTATCTCAACTTTTGCCACTTTCTTGAGCAAAGAGCGGAGGTCTGTAATTTCATGGAGACCGGGCAAGGGACAATTCACCATCCATCCCAGAGTCTCGGGAACAGTCAGCTTTCCACAACTCTTACATAGCCTGTGGGTTTGTTCCAAAAAGCCGAATTGGTCGCGGATGAAGTTGTGTCTTGGGTGGCCATGTCTCTGTCGAGGAAATTAAGTAAGTACATTAGATACTCCGTAGCATCGTGTTGCTCCCTGCCGTTGAAATCGTTCCTATCAACCTCAGACACAAATTCTTCTTGGAACTCCGATGGGTCCAGAGGATCTCCGCCCTGTTGCTCCATTTTCCTGTGGAGTCGGAGAAGCTTGGCCGTTGCACCCTCACCCTTGCCAGAGTCTCCAAGGTGCTCTTCAAGGTCGGCAGAGTACACTGACCGGACAAACGTTTGCAGTGCTGAATTGGCATAGCAGCTATTTGGATAGCGTTTCGTAAGACCGTGAGGAAATTTGGCGTGCCTATCCAACGTAGCTTGCGAGGGGGTTGTGGGTTGAAACCAGGTAGGTCGGAGTCAAGCAAGTCGGATGACTTGCGCTTAACGGTACAGGTGGTGCTCTCTTTGGCTGCGACAGTGTCCTTGGTGCAGTCTCCTTCTGCCGGATCCTTCTTTTCCTTATTTGGCTGCCCTGGCTCTTTTGGTTGCTCAGTTCGCTCAGGTTGCTCAGGCTGCTCAGACTCCTTCCACTCCTGTTTGTCTCCCTCAGCGACCTTGCCATCGGATGGATCATCCATTGATGGTTCTTTTTTCTCGACCTCTCGCTTTGGTGGCTCGGTCTAGGGAATGTCGATGTTGGGGTCGTTAGTCTGGGCGTCGTCCACTTTGGGGACTTCAGGATCGTCGACGACAGAAGAAATAACCGTCTCCCCTCTCTACCTTCTTTGCAGCTACCTTGCCCTTCCGGGTACCCTTACCGGAGCGCTTGGCAGCGTTGGCGGGCTTGCTTCGTGCAGAGGCCGAGAGATTTTTGGCGGTAGTTTTACCTGCCTGTCTCTTCTTCTCTTTCACCGTTGTTGCCGTTGTCCGGGCTCGGGACCGTAGGTCATATCTTCTCCCTGCCTCTGGGGCAGTTGTGCCTTCCTCAGATTGAGCTGACTGAGGAGGGGAGAGGGTTGTTCAGGTGTGGTGGCGGTGAGAGGCTATATATCTATCAGATCTCTATACGAAATATTTGCGGAGCCCAGGGGAGAGCCAACATATTATGTAAGGTAAAGGGAGTGCCAATAACAGCGAGTGGGACATCGTATATGACAGCAAACAGGAACCAAATGTGAGGACAAACATACTGGGTTTGATGGTAGGTCTGATTGCTTGCTGAAAGCAGCGGCCAGACCTTCCCGCAGCGACTTGATTATTTCAGCCGAATCCTCGGCGCGTTTCTCATAATCGAGGGCGAAACTGCGTAGGGTTTCGGCTGCCTTGCAGTCTTGCTGGTAGTGTGACTCCAGCGTCTGCAGAGCAAACTCGAGTTTCTCCTCCAACATCGAAGACAACGTGTTTTGTATTGATGGTGACGACATGCTGTGTGAGTTGTCGTCTGTGATATGTTGCCAAGTGTGTGGGAAAAAAGAGCAAAAAGACCAAGTTACTTCCAAATAGAAGGTTTTTATGTTGCTCGCTTACTGGTATGACGTGCTGGTTTGGCAAGAAAACCTACCTCTTTAACAACAGTGAATGTTTACGTTGCTTCTGAGGTGGCTGGGATTGAGTCGGTAAAGGTCATGGAGTCAGGAGAACCGACCAGTGAATGGTTGTCAAGTTGGAAAGTCAGGAATTGGAAAACTGGAGAGTGTAAGGCGGCGTCCGTTTGCTGATGGCGATGGGTAGCATCACCAAGGATATCATAAAATAGCTAGAGCAGTACAGGGAGGTAGATTTGGGTGGGTGAATGTGATGTGTAATTCTGGGCACACGCGTGCTGTGAATTACGCCAACAAACAAAGAATCGGTGAATCGCAAATTCACTTAGCGTCCTACAGAGATTACTTTAAAAGCCCACAAGGATTCCCGTTCCTACCCTCAATCCAAACATCACAAACATGTCTTCCACGAGCTCCGTACCCATCAAAATCACTCAGGGGCGCCCCATCGACGAGTCCCGCTCTTCGTTCTTTACACTATGTATCGACGTTCGTGTTGAAATCTACTATATGTTATTCAAATATGAATCTATCCGGCTGCTAGCTCTCCCGACTCCCCGTGGCATTCCTGGTGCTCTGGAAATTACACTGGATTCAGACTATGGTTACCAGACATTTCACGGCACTGGACTCCTGCAAACTTGTCGTCAGATATACTCCGAAGCATCCAGAATTTTATATGGAAAGAATACGTTCGAATTTCGAAGACGTTCAATTGAAGCCCGCGGAGAACCGCAGATCGAAGGTGCAGTCAAGTGGGCAAAGATGATCAACAAAACTACTTTCACGCACGTCAGAAATATGACAATCATTTTTCCTTGCACCCGTATCCACGGACGTGGAGACCCTGCAGGTTATCGCTTTAATATACTACCTTTGCTTTTCTTCCTGTGGAACAACCCTCAAATAACTATTCATTTCGCCACAAACTCCCCATATTCGGTTGATAGTATCGGTGATCGCTACAACACAGATGCTTTGATCAATCTTATGGATATATTGAAAAATGGTGCTTGGAGTATCCCTAAACACTTCCGATTGCTTCGTAGCATCTGTGTCCCGCCTACTTGCAAAGATGTTATAGTAGTATATAAGTCGACAGCCCGTCAAAACGACATAATCCGACATTTTTCCATCCACGATGGAGGAAAATTGCTTGAGCCGAAGGATAGTCCAGGCTCTTGGGATGCATGGAAAAAGTCGAAAAAGCGCTTCAGCGATCTTCCCACTCACATTCAGCGCGAGATATTCAAATATGTATTGTGCTCCTCTGAGGATGTGGTCGTGAGCTCTCCATTCAAAACTCGCATTGGTCCAAAACCTTCCTCGGGCTTAGGACTCTCAGGGGTTTGCTCAGCATTTCGATCTGCAACAAAACATATATTCTATAAGGAAAACACCTTTGTCTTCGAAGAATATAACTCGCATGATACTCCAGAATCCTCTGACGAATTTCCATATATGGTACCAGATAGCTTTAGGGCGTTCTTGAAATGGAGTGAGCAAATCGGATATCCACATACAGCCGGATCTCTCAACGGTCGAATAATAGCCCAGGGATTGAGAGTCAAGTTCGTATTTGCTCACAGCTTCCCCAATGGGGGTGAGCCTTATATGCCCATCAATCTCAACATCGGCCCAGTAGTGGATTTCTTGGATCGTGTCGCGTACGACACTGAAATTTGTTTCCGTATAATTAAAGGCTCCAGTGGCGAACCGTCGCACAAAGATACCTTGAAGCGGTATCAATTACGTCAACTGCTGGACAGGATAGCAGTATATGCGATATACCATCGTGATATATTTGACCATGGGCAGTACCCCGAGGTGGACGAGCCCATTCAAAATGCGTGGGTGAATTGGCACGGCAAAGTTACATGTATAGACAAAGGCCCGTGGAGTGCCCATGATTTTCATGCAGAGACCGACAGTGAGGAGGACGCGGATTATTCTTATTAAGCGCGAAATCCAGGCTAACCACGATAATTCCAAGCAATCTCAAGCTTCTCCTCATAACATTCTCCTTAATTGTTGTTTTCTTAATCTGATTGATAGTGCAGGTTAGCATGGGATAAGGAGTATCTACAAACTATAGCACCACCTCCATTGCAATGTTGCTGGATAATGAATGATTAATTGATACCTCTATTTCCTCTGTGAATTATCAAATTAAAATTACATGAAAAATGGTCATCGATATTTTATCTGACAAAACCAAAACCTTGACATGCACTTTATTTCTAGAAATAGACCAGACCTGATTAGGTTAGCGCATGCTGCTTTCCAATCTCTATTTCTCTTCATCCTCATCTCTGCCCATCATACCTAGGTAAGATAGTTAGAGACATGAGTGCTCTACAGACACTGCTATACCATTTCCTAACGGAACACCGTACGATATACATGCCCACAGTCGAATAACACCGCCCTTGACGTCATTTCCACCTCAACCCCATCTTGCGACGCATGAATCGTAACCTCAAGGCAGATTTATCACACTCTTTACAGCAGTGAGGTGACATTCCTGTCTGTGGACCTAGCAGTCTCAGAATCGAAATAAATGGCAGTGCTGTGCACAATTAGATTTTTTTCCTTTTTGAACGTCCATTCACTCCCTCCCATAAACGTCCTTATAGCACTGGTTCAACAGTGGGCAATACACTGGATCTTGACCAAAAATGATATGCCATAAGTATTCGAACACCCGGCCTGAGGTGGCATCATCCAACGGGGTCTCCATTAGCCATTGATGATATCGCATATATTCTTTCAACGGTCGTTTCAATACCTGGGTTCGGGAGACGGCAAACTGGCTACAACATGGTGTTGCGACAACATCCGGTACGTCCGTGTTATTGAAGATATATTCCCATGCAGCTGGCATAGCGGCCTCGATGGTACGATGTGCTTCCGGAGGGTCTCGAAACGGTTGGACTTCCGCCGGACATCCTGGATCATGGACGCATCTCAAATTCGCGTATCCATTTCTCTGGATGAAGTCGATGTTCAGTAGATTTAGCATTTCGACGGCGTCATAGCCAGGGGCATCGTTATGCCAGGCTGCTGGATATGTCGAACGGTGGCTATGCAAGAAAGCAATTGTGGACGGAAGTGAGTGGTAGTTTTGGATGATGTATGTCAGGTAAGGATTCGCCTCGTTTCCTTTGTTCACTTCGGTGTGAACTGGGGCAGTATGATCGTCGACTGTGTAGATGGCGGACTGCCAGGATGGAAGATACTCTGACACCCAGCTTGTGTCTTCCTTCGTCAGTCTTCCCATCACCACTATTTGGTCGGGAAGATTTGATTGGGGTATAGCTGTCGTTTCCAATGGTGAAGGTGGAACTTCATCGTCTAGTGTTTGAGAGTCTTCATTCGGAGGCGTCTCAACTTTTGATGGCGGTAAGGATTCGGCTTCTCCTATTAATGATGCTTTCAGAGGCCGATAAAAACTCCGATATTGTATTCGAAGGCAGTAAAATACGGTGACCAGAACGGTCGTTATTGCAACCATTGCTCCATGTCGATGATATTTCATTTCCCTAATTCCAAAGCTAGAATTTGGGAAGACCGCGGTTCGGGACTTGAAGAGTGAAAGGATAGAATATTTTCGTTTGTGATTCCAGGGGAATGTTCAGCCGCGGCAACGCCACGGCTTTTAATGACTTCGATCAATTTATTGCGGCACAGCAATACCATCTTTAGTCTTCCCCCTGGTTATTTTGCAGTCTGCTGGGCGAGTCGACACACGGAGCATCCAATCACAATTAAGCGCGTACTTAGGCGCTCACATTTGACGCCGCATTGGATCCTCCAACCAGGTTCTGATCCTTCAGGGAACAGACGCGAACAAAACACTATCACGAAACGTTGAGGTTATGGTCAAAAACCTCAATATATTTTCCATTGAGACCAAGATATTAAGTCATGATGGTTGTTCTATGTGAGCATTTTTCACAAGCCATTTCTAGGTGCAACATTGCATCGTTGAGTCCGAACATCATGATACGTATCAGGCTGAAGACACAATATGCTTGTCTGCCACCATGCCATATCCAGTATTCTGTGATCACACCGATCAAGTAGTGCTGTGCCGCATATTCCATCTCCAGTTGCAAGTGCTATATTCCTTCGCAGGTGGCACTTATCTGCAGAGGTCTCCAGTTTGGCTGAAGGAGTTCTCTATTGCCTATTTTCTTTCTCTCACTTAATATCTTCTCGCATCATGGCGTTTCTCCAAAGCTGCATCCTTTTTGCATGGCTTTGGGGTCTATTCCCATCGCTAATTATCGCAACTTGTTCATTGTCACCTTTGTCTATACCAATCAAGAATGTGGCGCTTTCAAATGAAGCTAAAATTCGAGGGATAACTCTTGCTGTTGGAACACCAAGCCAGAACATTTCATTTTTTGCTAGTGGGTAAGTCCATTCACATTTCTGGATGTTACACGATGATAGTCGCTTCTGCGACGAAAAAGCCATGTTTTCACGGAACTCCACAAGTCGGTCAGTTCAGTGACGACAGGCTCCTACCTTATACATTCCTATTAAGCAAATCCGATATTCATGGGACTCTCTGACCGTTCTTATTCGAACAGTGACAACGCCGAGACGTATATATACGGCCAAAACGGATATTGCGAATCTTCTTTCTCATCCGCTGGGTGTACCACCTTTCGTAGTGGTCAATATGATCCAAATCAATCTTCGACCGACTCTGATGTAGAAAGCAGGGGCCAACATGACAACTTTACTGCGTAATGGGTACGAGATACATTACATGTGCAGTCGAATTTGTCAATCCCAGACTTCACCTTCGGTGTTCCAAGACAAGACTTGAATTCAGGATACTTAAGCCAAGCACAATTAGGTCTCGGGCGAAATTCTTCCTTCCTAAACATGCTATACCAAACGAACCAGATATGGTCGAGAACCTACTCGATATTCTAGGAGCTAGTGGGAGGATCTGGTCAGACTCAAGGTTCTCTTATTCTTGGTGGCTTTGATCAATCGATCGCGGGAACGTCAGAGAACTTTACCGCACCTTTGACATTTGGGAAATCTACCTTCACTACTGGGATGCTAGTTACGCTTGACGATATTCTTCTGAACTGGCCCAATGGCACTGATATGAGTGTCTTCCAAGGGTCCAAATCTGATTCGATTCCAGCATGCATCTCGCCTGGATTTTCTGGTCTCATGACAATACCGTATAAATACTGGTATCGATTTGCGACCCTCGCCGGTGGAACTCCTTTTGGGAACGATAGTGATGCTGGGAGCCTTGGGATCAACTACTTTACGATGCTTTATGATCCCATGGACGTGTATGTTTCTCTCTGGTTTTTATAATTACTCCATCTACTAGTAGATCATTGGTATTGACCCTTCTGGCCCGTAAAATATCGCTGACATGGCTTGAATTATTAGGTACTACGGCGACCTCACTCTTTCCATTCAAAACGGAATCAAAATTCGCATCCCAAACCAACAACTCGTCGTTCCCGACCTCAGCATTGATGAAGACGGTAAAGTCATCGCAAATGGATCGACGCGTGCCGTCGTGTTGAATTCGATCCAAAGTGGGAACGAAAATGATCTGCCTGTCCTTGGGAGGCTACTATTCACAAGCACATATCTCATGGTCAACCACGATGTGAATCAATTCACCTTATGGCAGGCAGAAATCAAGGCAACGAAACCAAACCTACAGGTTATCGGACAGAACAACGAAGTCATGATCAGACTTTGTACGGGATCAACGACCAATTCTACGACTAATAGCACCTATGTTCCACCATCTACCCTAGACTCATCTAGTAAGCTATCGCGGCGTGTCATTGCTGGAATTGCTGTTGGATTCGTCATAGGCGTTGTGCTTATGGCTGGGATTGGATACCTCCTCTACAGGAGAAAACGAAAACTTAGCTCGGCCCCTGACAACAGCAGGATTGTGGGGTTGCAAGCTGATGAATATGTTGGAGAGAAGAAGCCTCCTACACCGCCATATCACAGCCGATCGAGGTTCCTGTATGAGCTGCCGAATGGTGCTGATGCACTGCATGAGTTGGAGGCAAACGAGGCAAAATGATGAGTGTGAAGTATGTCATATCTATTGATGCGATGGAATGTTCTGGCAGAGAATGGTGTATATAATGGGAGGTTACTTTCTCAGGAAGCTAGATTTGTCTTTCAGCTGTATGATACCATATTGTAAGCGTTGCATTTTTTGGGCGGAATGATGAATTTGAACACGTTTCAATTTACTCCATATATTTGAAAACATTAATATCAATACTTCACATGAGATATTTTATCAACGCCTTTGTTCATGACGCTATAATGGTGCGTAGTGAATACGACGCACGGAGCACTCCTTGCTCAGTCATGAAGAGAAGGCTGCATTTTCTATCTTTCTGAGTCTTCATTTTATGATGTCGACATCTGTTAAAAATTTAGTTTATTCCAGAAATTAAACGACTAGAGATTAGTTCCGATCCCATAAATCTATTATAGATATTTCGTTTTTTGAGTACAACTTTATAACATCCACTTCGGATGTCAGATCACGTGATGTCGTTGTCTCATGCACTCAAAGGTATCATCGCAAGGAGATGCCAAAGTCAAGACATAAATGCTTGATGATTTACACATTTCTACACTCAGTGAGCACTAATTTGTGCCTATTTCAGGCTAGGGGCTTTCGTTATTTTTGTAAATATCTATCTAAAAATCTTGAATAATAATACAAATCGAAAAGGATGAATTCAAACAATGTAACGACAATAGGAGATCTATAGTCTATTTCCTTCCATCCCCCCTAACATAAAAAATGCTTCAATATCCATATCATTACACCAAACACATCAAGAAAATACATCTGAGTATTGACCTTGAAGTGCTTCCTCAAAAGGTTCCCTTCTGTTTATGAAAGATGCCATTGTATGGGCGAAGAAATATTATCCGAGTTTCCACTTTATGTGGAGAGCATAGGCAGCGAAATGTATTGATACAACTGTTTTAGGTATCGTTGTAGGTATCATTGGGTTTATCTCTTGAACTGTGTGGGGATTCGGACATTGAAAGACTGCGAGAGAAAACATGTCAGATGTGGATAATAAGAGCTCATTCTAGGGAAGCGACATACCTGGGTTCTTGTGTAGTTGAACTCGTATGGGAATGGGATTGTAACATGTCTTCCGCATGGCAGCATGAATTGCATTGGAGAGCCAACAAGACCAGCGACGCTTCTGTTCAGAGTTCTAGCCGGGCTTGGTTGTATTGCTTGTTGTGGGTGTACTTCTGGTGTATCCGCTACCAGTGTAGATGGCTGGTTGGGAGCTGTGAAGAGCCAAGTGAGCATGACTTAACTCCACAGACAGAGATACCATCACCTACGCGTGCTTCTTCGTGTCTGCGCGATTGGGGGAAGGACGCAAAGTGCAACCAGGCATGCATAGATCCAGTAGCTGCCTAGAATGGCCGGAAGAGGTCCCATGTTGATATAAAAGTGAAAAAACGCGTTGTTAAAGATGATTTATTGGTCGGGATGGGATTAAGAGGGTGTAGAAGGTTTGTAGCGGATGATGGTGACACAATCCTAGCTCAATACACCAGTATTTAAGTGACAGTTCTTTAGGCCACAAGGCGTTCTTCACCCTTTTCACTCACCGTTTACCACCCAGCGAAGGATCGGAGGCCTGTCGTTGTAGTTTCACCAACCACATCGGGTTACGTTGTGCATATTCCGACCAATCATATTCGCTGAAACCTTCATACCCAACTATTTCCACTGAACAAGGCGTGGACGTTTAATGGCATGTACGAGGGCGCCAAAATCTCTGCAGTCAGCTAGGCCCCTACATTTTTTTCTTGGGTAGAACTGCTCTTCTTTCTCCTATCCTCAAATTCCTTCCTTAATGGCAGTACAAATGCCCCCTATCAATGCCCCAGAAACAGCAGCAGCCCGCATTCCGACCATCACTGTTCTCCGAGAAAAGCTCCAATATGGCGATTACAAGCTTCCCAGGTGTGAAGCCTTTTACGATGACCTCCGTGTCTTCAGGAAGAGGCATGTTTCTTCCACTGGCTTGCAAGCCATAGACCTTTACGAATGGAAATCTTCTATCCATCAGGCCGCGCTTAGAGATATGACCAATATCTTTCTCGAGGAAAAGGGGTTTGGAAAAATATACTGGCCAAATGACCCCACTGCTTCGAATTTCAACTCATTGCAGTACTCAAAGGATCATCTATTGTATGAGGATACTCGTCGCGTATCTCATCACTCCTGGAGCTGACCGCAACACTAGCATCAAAGAAACGATGAGGCAACTCATATTTCGTCTTAATCAACAACAATTCCGAAATAACAAGTACAAACGTAAAGACGAACCACTCAACGGGGAAAACCAGCCTGGGCAACGAAACATCTACGACTCGGTTGAGTTGGGACTCGGAAACGGATCAAGGTATATTTGTTCTGTGCTAATAGTCATTCACGGGTTCTACCACTGACGCCGAGTTTCAGAACGGTTGTGGGACTTAACACCTCGAACAATAATCCATTCAACCTAAACGATCCATTTATTTACGAGCTAACCGATTCATCTACGAATCAAACAGGATCAGCCGATATTACTGATCCCTTCGAAGTCCCAGACAGTCCTCCTAAGGTATGTTCTGTTCCGTCGCTCCTATAGCCTGCTGCTAGGACCAAGTACTGAGAATATTAAGCAAAATCGAAGCCATACCAAGCGGAAATCGCGTGGCGGAAAGACCTCTCGACTCTCTAAACGACCGAAAGCCTCTCAATTCCACAACACTGCCATACAAGCGAGCGAGAATAAACCCATCGCATCTCAACGGACTTCTCCTCGACAAAGAAGACGAAGAATTGATCCAGATGCTGCAAAATCTGACGAAATTGAAGCGGCCATAGCATCCGAACCTCCGTCAGTTGATGCTCCGACGGACCCGGATACACTTGGAAATACTTCGGAGGAGATCATTCAGTATATCAGGGCAAATCAGCCGACTGTGGTGTCTGAGAACGGAACTTCTGCAGAGAATACCAGAAGTGTTTCTAAAGACGCTTCAGCTATCGATCCTGACCTCGAATATGCTTTCCTTTCCCCCATCGCTCAATCAAGACGATCGGAGTCTACGATTAGAGAACCAAACACTATTTCAGTTACGCGACTCGCACCTCCCTCATCCACATCTACAAATGCTATCAGCGCGGCAGAGGCGCCGGTAGAGCAAAACCCTCCGGTCATTCCAGAGCGCGTGATACGGATACCATCCCCCACAAGCACTTCAGCATTACCGACCCCGACCCCGTCCGCCCGTCCCAAGCCCAGAATCGACTTCATCTACAGCGTAATTCTTTCCCACAAACCCGATTACGCCTATGAACTCTGGAAACCCAAGGGCAACTTCCTTGACAAATCCCTCCCAGAGCTAATTGAGGAGTTGCCTTTCACTGGCGATCTTGAAGGGCTAGCTATGCGATTGAAAGGGCCAGGGGTGACAGGAAAAGCAAATATACTTTGCGACGAGAAGAATACATTGGAGATAATGAAGCGGCATTTTAGGAAATTGGCGCAGATTGCATATAGCACACACGTAAAGGCACATTTGGGAACGGACTTGATAATAGAGATTGAGATCGAGCCATTGAGAAGTGATGATGAAATGGCCATAGAACCTGAGCTTGAGTTGACGGATTTGGTGTTTTAGACTTGAGGAGTATATTTTCTGATGTTGTAATATAGATCTGTATTATTGGTGGGTTTCCTTTTTCTATTTAATCGTTCGATAGAAGGAGTAGATTGGAAAATTTTCATCAAGTTAGCATTAATTCTAAATAGTATGAGACTTTTTCATAGCTTCCTCTTTTCGTGGGGTATTTATACAAATCAGTGTCCAGTATACTTATTTCGTCACACGTGATTGATCACGTGACTACCATCTTTCCATAGTGATAGCATGTCTACTACATTCACTATGTGAATTTCACTTTGTTGTGGTACCACCTAGTTGCCTCTGACTTCCCCAAAGAGCATCTTATACTTATGTGGAACTTGCTTCAAGATCCCTCATCCCTCATAAGTCTTACTCCATGCACATTTATGGGACGACTTACACAATGATAGTGGTTCTGCTATGCTTGTCATACTATGTTGTACAATTTCATAGCATTGGCAGTTTATAAAATGACATTCTTCTTTTATTAGTACGGGTATGTATTTGATGGGAGCGTGGATGGGTGCTTAAGCTAGTATGCTCGGAGACGATAATCGATCACCTCCGTCCATATCTAGGGCACAGGTCTGGTTCGAGTAGAATACCCCATTCCAAAGAGAGTTGAGGATGATTTGCAAGTGATGAAGTTGTATCCTATTCCACGGGTTATGCTATCGTGTTATTTTGTGAGAAACTATGGTGGTTTGCGTTATCCTACATAGTTGATTGGTCGATAAGATCTTATCGGACCTTGGGACATTATTCTTCTATCACGCATCAACTTATTTCAGTTCTAGTTATAATTTTCTTTCTCTTCTCTTTAGAGGTCAGATGGATAGGTAGAATTTAATAGAATAACTTTAACTGGAATGTATTTGCTGCAGATGTAAGGTGTTACAAAACGTGTTTGAATGTTGTTCGGGAAGATTGTGAAGGACAATGGCAAGGATCCCTTGCTGGTGCGTCCAACAGAACGTACTATAAATTTTATTCTTGAAGAATCCGCGAATGAGACCCACTATGGAACGAAGAAATATAATGAGAATCCAGTAAACTGCAGAGGAAAAGCCCTGTTGGAAGCTTAGTATCCAATACAGGTTTACCTAACTAGGAAGGATATTGGAATAGGTGTGGAGGACTGTAGATTAGGGCGCAGACTAGGGTGCAAAATACTTATCAATTTCCCAATGCTTATCCAGTGTGACTACCCCGGGCTCCGTCAAACAATGGTCCGAAAAAATGCATAAAGATATTTTTAGGAAGAAATAGCTTCACGGACAGGTCCAATCATATATGCAGTTACTTCATACTTTTACATGGTAAACGAAAGTAAATACATCATCAAGCAAGATCTTATGCTAGCTCAAACCTCCCTGCTCCCTGATTCGCCGGCTCGTTCATTTATCGTTGCCCCTTCCCACTCGGGCTAGCTCAGGCTGTGTCCACCATCTTCGGCCCGGCAAGCCACCAACCGCAGACGTTTGAACCAAGGATAGGGATGCTCCATGATTTCAGCCTCATAGCGGCCACTATTCCATCAACTATGAATTGTCTCGGCCGGGTCCGTCAGCTTATTCGAACAGACAAATCACATCCTTGGGAAGTAGGCATTTCAATTTTAGCTTTGATAGCTAACGCTCCCGACTACCAGGTTTAAGTACGTATGTGGAGGTCTATCGGCCCCTTTGTTACGACCGTTCAACCTCCAAGTATGGCGGTGATATGCTTGGGCATCGGATGCTGGAGGATGGCGTTGAATCGCTCACTGACACCGCCTTGATGGCGCTGTCGGGATTGGTATCAAATCTCTTTGGCATCTATAAGTATTCCTTTCGTTCCATCAACGGAAGAGCATCCACTCCCGCATATACCCAGCGAGCTGCATTTCCTTTCTGGTGTTTTGGAATGATGTCTTCGTTTTCTAGGGCGTTTCTCGCGGCATCTGCTCTTTTCTTAAGTGCATCAAATGCATACTTCCCTCCTACACCGGAAGGACTATCCATAATTCAGTCGCATATCCGTCCCGGGGTATCGATATCATACAAAGAGGTATGACAACCATATCTACCTCCTTGCCTTGACTGACCAAATAGACGAACATATGTGAGACGACAGACGGAGTCAAGTCTTACAGCGGCTATGTGCACCTTCCAGCGAACATCTCCGAGGAGAGACCCTACGACGTGAATACATTCTTCTGGTTTTTCGAGTCTCGGAACGATCCCGCCAATGCGCCTCTCTCGTTGTGGCTTCAGGGCGGACCTGGAGTACCATCTGTCACTGCTGCGCTAGGAGAGAACGGGCCATGCAGTGTCAACAAGGACTCGAAGGATACAACTTTGAACCCTTGGTCTTGGAATAATGAAGTCAATATGCTATATATCGATCAGCCGGTACAGGTTGGATTTTCATATGATTCACTAATCAACGGGACGATCGACCAACTTGTATCTCCTGTTCTCGTTACGCGTGAGGACTTATCTGAGTCGGGTGTCCCTCAGGTTAACGAGACCTTTTTCGTTGGAACATTCCCTTCGCAACAGAACACCACTACCGCTAATACAACCGCAACTGCCGCGATCGCAATCTGGGAGTTCATGCAGATCTGGGTGCAGGAGTAAGTTTCAAGATTCTGTCGAGAGGTTCTTAGTTAACGGCTTTAGATTCCCTGAGTACAAACCAAACGACGGCCGCATAAGCATCTGGTCAGAGAGCTATGGCGGCCACTACGGTCCAACCTTCGCAAATTACTTCGAAGAGCAAAACGACCTTATCGACCAAGGCGAAATATCCGGTGCTACAAAGATCAACCTTGATACCGTTGGTATCGTAAATGGCTGCATCGATATCGTTGAACAAATGCCGTTCTATCCTCACATGGCTTACAACAACACTTATGGTATCCAACTCATCAACGAGACCCAGTATCAGAAACAGCTTGAAAGCTGGCCCAAGTGCCGTAGCCTGATTGATACTTGCCGTGAAGCGGTAGATGCAGAGGATCCAGTTTCAGAGGGAAACAGTGCGGAGGCAAACAAGGCATGTAACGATGCGTACAAGTTCTGCTTTGGTACTGTGTGGACTGATAAAACCGGTGTAAGCATTATAACCTTAGTTGTGATTTGGAAATTACTAACCATGACTACAGCGCGATGTATTCGATATAACTGCACCCACTATTAGCTCATTCCCTCCAAAGTATGCGGCTGGGTACTTGAACTCAGAGGAGGTTCAACAAGCTCTCGGGGTCCCACTGAACTTTACTGGACAATCGACTGCTGTTGCATCAAGTATGTTAATCCCAAACCCTCGAACAAGTAACCACTAATCTTCCCCAGTCTTCGAAGCAACCGGCGACTTCGTTCGTGGTGGAAACCTAGAAGCTCTTGGCAACCTTCTAGACCGCGGTGTGAAAGTAGCCCTTGTCTACGGGGACCGAGACTACCAGTGCAGCTGTAGGCAACACCAACTACCCACTACAAAGACATCCAATAACTAATACCGACCAGGGCTAGGAGGCGAACAAATCAGCTTAGCAATCAACTCCACCTTCACAGAAGGCTTCCACAACGCCGGCTACGCCGATATTGCAACAAACGAATCCTACATCGGTGGCGCAGTCCGCCAGTACAGAAACCTGTCTTTCTCACGCGTGTTTCAAGCCGGGCATGAAGGTTGGTCCAATAATCTGCACGTATCCTACACCCTAGTGAACTAACACACATCAGTGCCCTATTACCAACCGGAAACCGCCTATCAAATCTTCAAGCGGGTCCTCTTCAACACTGACGTAGCCACTGGCCAAGAAACGCTTCAACCCAATGATGAATACGCCACCAATGGCCCAGAAAGCGTCTTCGATGTCAGGAGCGAGATTCCCCCGTTCCCGGAACAGGTGTGTTACACTTGGGATGTGATGGAGACATGTACGGATGTACAGGATGGGTTGTTGGCGATGGGGTTAGCCGTCGTAGAAGATTTCGTAATGGTGGGATATCGGGCGGAGAATGGTAGTGTGGTTTACTATTAATCAGGGGAAGGGTGGTTGCGTTTGGTATGCTGAAGTGATTGGGTATGGGGTGTGGGGTTGTGATACATGTAATTTCCACCTATAGTGCTATTCAAGATGATATCATGATCTTCTTTGTCTTCAGTGACTATGTGATATTACGCCCGACGATATGAGCACGCATTGAGGAGAGATACCGCTCTTTTGGCGAGACATCAGTGAGCCCACTTCATTTCCCAAGTTCACTATCGTCGATAGACTGTCACAACAAAGCAAAGAAATCTGCTCCTGCCAATCACATTCATCAGAATGCATCATTTAAGGTAGGTGGATGCAGATCACGGGAACTCGCGTTATAGGAGTTAAAAAGGGGCATGAATTAATCTAGGGAAGCGTTTGAAAATACATTGGTGTAAGTGTGGAGATAGGTGGGATAGCAGGCTTGTGCTACATTAGTAGGCAGACAAATGATCTATTGGATGAAGTGGGGCCTTGTACTACATTCCGCTACGTCACCACTATCATGTTACCGCTATCCATATCAATGGCTATCTTGTGGTGCCATAGTGATAGATAACTCTTGAAGTTGTTTCCCGTCTGAGGTGGAGTATGAGATGTCGTGTTATACCAAGTTTACGCTCATTCACAGCATACTGTCCCTCTTGATTAACAGTACTATCGAGCTGGAAATATACTATGATTCGTAAGATGTAGAAAGTTATGCATGATTTGGAGAGGTTGTTTCAGCCTCATAATAGCATCACTGCCTATTTTCTACTAATACAGAGTGAATGTCTTATCCAGAGAGGGCGTCCTGGCATGTGAAGGTGACTGGAAGGCGAAGATTCTCACTAAATTGCCAGTGCGGTACGCTGCATAGAAGACACTCTAGGTGTGTTCCCATACCCCCTGCAGCTAGCAAGTAGTGGATAACTGCCTAAATCCCAGACACTAGAGCCGTGTAACTTGGTAACTTAGTGACTTACGAAACCTAGGTAAATAGGTGTCCTGCTTAAATATAGGTGTACTGAGGCAGTTATCAAATTTCTTCAATTCATCTTTCACCTCTCATCTTCAAGATGTCTCGCAACAAGAAAGCGAAGAAGTCCAAAGGAGGAAACGCACCTCCACAAGACTCACCTCCCCAGAGCTTGCCTCCCCAGAGCTCACCTCCCCAAACCCCATCCCCAAAGGCCTCAACTCCACAAGATGCAACCCAAAAGCACGCACATCCAAAGCACTGGCGTCCTCGGAAACCACCTCCACGACACTCACATTCACGGGATCTGACCGCGTCACTCGAACGTATGGACGCACGACTGAAGCACCTTATGAAAGATCTCGACTTGTGCCTAGACAGCGATACCAGTCCCAATGCTCATAATCGCGGACGACAGAATATGAAGAAGCAAATTCATTCATGTTCTCTACCAAGCTCAACCCAGATCGATCTAGATGACGATTTCATCACCCTCTCATGCAAGAAGCATCGTCAGGCATTGAAGCAGGAACTGGACGAAGCCAAAAAGCGGATCGAAGAGTTGGAGTTACGTGTTGATGTTGCGTATAAATTGATCCATCGAGAAGGACTTGTCATGGGTAAGTGCCTCGAAGACCACTCAGATACCATCTCTATCTCAACCGTCCATTGCAACTTATTCACTGCTAACGTATCTATCATCCAGCCTTTCCTCCTGTCCTCCGACAAGACATCATTGATTGGCCCGGTGGCGACCTAGCCGTTGCCAACACCCTCCAAACCCACATGCGAAAAACGCACGCCGAAATGATGGCCCTTACCTTCACCGGAACCGAAATCAACGCAACATCCGAACAACTCAGCACCAAAATGCACGACCTCATCAGAGATATCGACGCGATCAGACGGGACGGCGGTACTGAGAGCCTGAAGGTAGCCTACGATCTCGTTTTTACATTGGCTGATCTCTCATACAACGGAGTTGATATCATCGGCAAGAATTATTTGAGGCCTTCTGATTGACCTGCTGATAGGCTCTTGAAACGTATCTTGTTGGAGAGGAGGCTTTATAGTGATCAATGGGAGTTCGAGAAGGATTTGCACAACTTGGAGAAGACGGCGGAATACCTCAGGGATCGTGGTATTACGTTTTGGTTCAACCAATCTATTTTTTACCTCGAGGAATGGCAAAAGAAAAAGGAGCTGTCGGCTGGATTCAGTCACTAAGCCTTAACTCAAGGCCTCAACTTTCTCGTCTTGGATCCGCCCCCGTGGCATCTCAAAACAATCGATACAAAACTCCACCCAGCCCGATTTCATTACTTCAAATTCTAAAACGACCAAAAAATCAAAAAAAAAAATTGGAAGAAAGAAAAAAGGAAAGAAAAGAAGAAAAAAAACCCCCCTCCAACCCATGCCCCTGTAACGACCTTTTTCTCATACTCTACATCGATCTTTCATTCTACCAACCCCATTTAATACACTTATCCTATTTCATTGTCTCAATTATCAGGTATGATTTACACAAGAATATACATTCAAGAGTCAGGTAGCTCCACTTAAATAATCCAACATTTCTTCTTCTTTTTGGGATACAATATAGATCACGTGACTCTATCTAACTCTTCGTCTCCCATCACTCAGGTAATACGCTTGAAGGCATTTGACATCATTTATTAGAACTAAATTTACTTTTCTCGTTTATGTGGGTGGTTATTTGAAATACTAACGAAGTATGTTATCGTAGGACAGGCGATCTTACAGTACAATTCCATACCCCTGCATCACGAATAAGACCAATTCCAATCACCCAACCAGATGTAGAAACCCACCATTCTTCCTTCCTTCCACCCTTTTCATATTATTTCCTCCATCCAAACAAATATCTAGTTCAACTCCTATGCAAGACTTAGGACAAAGGTTAACCACCATAATTTTGGAGTTTCATCAATGCATTAAAGAGAACACGGTAAATTCTCCCAACTTAAGGAGCCGATCGGACAAGGGGCACGCGTTATGAGAGGTATGCATTTTCACATGATGTTTACGTAAACCAGTTCCTTAGTCACCATTCCTTCACTCTCCCACCTTCTCAATCGTACGTCATGAATATCATTTTGTTCAATTTGAGTTAAAAGATATATCCATATTTAGATATAGAATACAAAATATCATATCATCATCTAACCCTTTCTATTAGATAGGAGATACAATCTAAACCCATCAGGTAGAATGGAGGAAATGAAACCATGTATGAATTTAGGTGAATCCATCACCATCTAAGAAAAAGGAAAAATTGAGCAATGTGAGGAGATTGTATACATAGTTGTCTCTAAGACACCATATGATACCAACCTCAAACAACGCCGTAAAGTCTCGCATCTTGAAAACGAGATAGGAAACAGAAATTGGGGGAAGGGGTCGTAGGGGCATCAGAATGAAAACATATAGAAATTGTAAGAGTAATGGATGGTGAAGAAAGGAATGAAAGGGAAGAAAATGAAGGTTTAACAACCAAGTTTCTGGAGCAATTTTTCCACCTCAGGATAGTCGCCAGAAAGTACAATGTTCAGGTCTTCCTGAATACGCGGGATCTCCTCATAACTGATCATCGCATTTGAATACTTTTGAAGGTCATCTGTACCCGTAAGACCAAGGCAAGGTAACACACCGTGTGATCGTATCCATGCCACAGCAAAGAAGCGAAGATCGCCGTCATAATTGTAAGGGCTTTTCTTAAGGAATCGGCGAAGAAAAGCTGTCCGCTTAAGGTTGTCTTCGAACGTACCATGTTGAAATAGTGGTGAGTTGTGTCGGGGGTCATTTGCTGGCAATCTCTCGCGTCCTTCTATGTTCTCGGATAACCAGCCTTCAGCGAAGGGATCCGTCGAAATGCACGTTATGCTGCGGTCGTTACATTTGTCGATTGCTGTACTGGTAACAAACTCGGTCCTTAGAAGCGAAAGATTTACTTCTGCAACGTCGACATCAAACGCCGAATGACCGAGTAGTTCTATAAGCGGACCCACATCAAGCAGTGGGATACCAACGCCCTCGATCTCGCGATCTGTGTTGGCATTAAATTCGTCGCGAAGATATCCTACGGTGGACTTTAAAACTTCAAAGTCGGGGTTTGTGGGCATAACCACATCTAACGCGATTTCAACTCCCTTTTTTTTAATTTCCCCAAGAATGTTCCACCAACTGTCAATCTGGTCACCAAGATCCTCGAGATCTTGGAAAGATGCCTTCACAATGAGTACAGAGTATTCAGGGAATTTCGAATAGGCCCTAAAGAACCGGGTAGCGAGTTTAAGCGAATTCAATTTCTCGTTGCCATCATCTGGGGAGACTATATATTGTTAGATGCGCTGTGACTGTAGGCAACATGAAGGCAATAGATACCGATCCAACAAACCATTCCAGCCGTGAAAAGATCGCGTAAGATTTGGAGCGCAGCACCTTCCGCGAGTTTCCCTCCGTTTATTGCTTCCGTGATATCTGAAAGAGATGTTAGCTAGGTAGATACATGAATGCCATAGAGTGGATATACTCTTTAAACCCAAGACTATATTATGGACTTTCTTGCCCAAAATGCGAATCATGGTGATGAAAAGGGGAAGTTATTAATAGTAGGGTATGTAGATTATGTAGAAGTATGTAAGATCGCAGTGATTCTCCAAACGACCACATACCCAAGGTATTTATACCCCCCAATCATCCAAACCTATGACAAACACACCTACTCATAGCAAGAGATCTGGTCATACCTCACAAGTCACCACGCAATACTCATAGCAAGCACGGCTAGAAAATGACTCAATAGCGATAGGTATAACTTCCTGATTTGGAAGGTATATGCAAGTGAATGAATGCTTGATGGGATATTTAGGAAAGTGGTGACTACGTGTGTATTGAAATGTGTATTGACTGGAGAGCGTTGACTGAAGTGAGTTGACCAAAGTATGTTGATTGTATTGCATTGACTGTCATTGATGACGGCTGTGTTGACTGGTAGATATTTTATCGAGTGAGGCAATTACAAATGAACGCCTCAGAGTCGTGACTAGAAGGCCATTCATACTGGGTATGACAGCATAATAGTCAAAGACAAATCCCTCATGCCAAGTCATCACCACTGCTCTGACTGGCACTTCTTTTCCTCTTTGACACACTTCGAGGAGTAACGCTCCTATCTCCTGCTCTCCAGCCATGTTTTGCTGCGACGGGCTTCATATACCCATCAACAAAGACGCCGCCGTGCATCTCTTCTTCACCTTCTATTTTTTGCTTCCGAGGGTCATATCCATGAACCCTCATGATATGCTCGACGACGCGATAAGGAATACGAAAGACTTTATCGTGGCCAAAGCAGTCGGTATGCGGGCAGCTGAGAGATCCCGGTTCCCAATGCGGTCGAGATGGTTCTTCCTTGGGTGCGGAAGTCTCGCTTAGACTGGAATTAGGACTGACTGGATCGAACATAGTCCTAGGAGAGTATATAATCGGGTCAGGGAGCTTTGATGATGTTGATTTAAAGTTGTCGTCCAGCTTGCAAAATGCCATACTCTCACCAAAGAGTGCGGCACATCGTTTCGCAGTTCTCCCAATAACACGTTCATTCCAACCGATAAGAGCTGCTAGACTAAGCACCTCGCTCCAATCCATCAAGTTCGCACGATATTCAACTTCGCCATCAGAAGAATGATTTGAAAAAGAAGCAGAACTTCGAGGTCGGGAGGATGCACGTGAAGAGCGCCTAGACTTCTGCTTCGAACGACGGTTTTGCCGCAGTGCATCATCATCTGTCAATTCTTCGTTCGACGCACTGTGTTGCTGGTCATCCGGCTCGTAGTTCACGTCTGAATCAGAAATATCGTCTACTGGATTGTGTGGTACCGGTTGTGCACGTTCAATCGTTTCGGTAATGGATGCTGCACGAGAGGACGTCCGAGAAGGGTACTTCTTCTTTGGAGATTTGGCCTTTGTTCGCGAAACGGATCTTGAACGCCGTCTTGAGCTCATCGACTCCGCGTCAGACGTTCCATCACTCACGGAAGAATTGTCATTGTCTGCATAATGGTTGAGTCTAGTCCGGCGAAGTGCTGCAGCAAGGTTGTCTAATTTGGACATGATAGAGTTGATCGAAGGTTGCAAGATCAGTCTTGCTTTCTCGTCATCTGCTAGGAGGTCTGGCTGAGCGGGCTTTGGGTCAGGATTACGTGTAGGTCGTACACTTTGAGACCGAGAAGACCTGGCTTTACTTTGTCTCGAAGTCCGAGATTCACGATCGCTATCCTGCATATCGACATCCGATTGAGTGGATCGTGCCGTAACACTTGCTTTCGAAGTTGAACGTTTGATACTCCTAGATCTAGATCTATTCCTTCGTTTGGAATTATTACTAGCATCGGTTTGTTCGAGCTCCTCGTCATCCTTGGGGATATCGTCGGCGTCCAGCTCTCTGCTTTCGAATTTTCTTTTCGCCAGTCTTAGATATACGCCCAATATCTCCTCTCTCAGCTCATCTCCAACTCCGCTGGACCCTTGATCTCCAATTTCCCATTGTTGATGCTCGTGGTCTTTTTCTTTACGTTCAAATTTCTCATCCGGTCCAGGTACATCCACTTCCTCCAATGGCCAGGCAGACCATCTCTTGAAGGGGACCAGATCTCTTTGTATTTCTCCATCTGGACCTATGAAATCCAATGCATTGCCCTTTCTCAACCATTTGTCCTTCCCTTCCCGATCCTTGAGGCCCCAACTGAGGAGTTCCTGGTCAGGCAGTCTGACTCTTCTCTTCAACGCATGAGTATTGTATAAATGTGCACTTAAATCCCCAGCTACTGTTTGTTCCAAAGAAGCAGCAATCTGTCGGTCGGCAGCGGTGTATTTGCGCCATGTTGATGGAGAGCCCCGGAATTTGTTAGGTCGGGAAGATTCGTCTGAATCGCTTGGTGCATAGGCATCACTCTCTTCCTCGGAACTTGTGTTTTCTGGAATAGGATTGCTTTCTGTCTGGAGGGAGTCGGGGAGAATTGGGGAGAATGGTGGTAGGTCAGGGATTCTTTGCGCTTCGGGGGAGGGTGTACGGGATTCGCTACGGGTAGCGGAACTGTGGGAATCTTCGTCTGAGGATGAAGCGATGGGTTCACCACCGAATAAGGACATCTTGCTGTTCGTAGATATCCAGCTTGAACTTGCAACCTGGAGATTTGAAGACGGTAGAGTGAAGGTGTAGCATTGCGGTGTGGTGCGGATGTGAAGTGTGCTTCGAAAGTTTGGAAGTGTGCAACAAGGAAAAGTGGGGCACGGGCTCACGAAAACACGTGCAGGCGCGATTCCTTCAACTTCTTATTCTAACATCTTGATCAACCGCACATCAACTTCATCCTCATGTCCTGCCTCTCATCTATTAAGTCTCGATGCCATCCACAACAAACCACAGGTTCTCCAGGTCGCGGACAGAGAGGTCTTGCCCTCCTCATGAGAAGGGATTGATCCATTTAAGCTGGGGCAAGAGAAGAGCAGAATCCAGGTCTCTGGCCTCACACACGTATCGAGAAAGAGGTCTTCTAAATCAACACCTCTCTGCGCCATGATGATTGTACAAGACCACGTCTTTCGCATATCATCCAAATCCTTCAGTCTTCAGGCAACCCGAGGGGCATTGTTGGGCATTCATTTTGGAATCCTTCGCACCGGGGAACAGCGGCACCTACTCGCCCATTACGCCATCACCATTGCGAGCGACGATCCAGATACGCTGGATGCCAGAGGGCTAGGGCCAACAAACCTGAAACGGAAATTACACGTGTGACAGGTCGACGGAACTTTCCTCATGGCTACGAGTCGTGGGCTTGTCGAAATCACCCAGATCTCGCACGCCTCATACTACCAAGGTAGAAAGCGTCCTGTTTTAGCACGCTGATATTGCGGAAGGCGCCGGCCGCGTTTCCGTGACAGATCGGATGCTTTGAAGATGAGAGATGGAGCCTGGAATCTAATGTGCACGTGAAATAGGGCTAAGATGCAAGGATGATCAAGTTCGGATATGATGCCGGACCTGCTGCCGGCCGGAGAAAAATATGTTTCAGGTAGAGTTGGCGGTTCGTGCACACAACGGTGTGGGGGCTGAGTACGGATGCTTGAAAGTCTTGTGAGCTTCTTTGCTGTTTTGAGCATGATGCTGCTAACATAATAGTCTGGTAGGTAGTGATCGAGCGTCATCATCATTAACGACGCCATGTCAGAACATTACCCAGAGGTTCTAAACAAGCCAAACACTCACACGTCTATATCAGGTACAATTGGTTTCATGAAACGACAATAATGCGAGTGCGAGGCTGAAAATGGCAGGGGGGAGCGACAAGATGGATCTACTACAGGGATACCACGCGGCGCCTTGTCCGAACGTATTCCTACCGCAGATCCTCCAATGTAAAGACAGCATCGTCGTTTGGTGCGTGCACTGTAGGCGCTGAATCTTCAACCAGCAAGGTTTAAGATGCCCATGAACAGAGTAAAAGCTCATATTCGCCCTATGCGTCAAGAGTTCCGAAGTTCTTAGGCTGTGGGGCGACCATGCCTCGGCACTCCGTAGTGGTTTGCCAGATATGAGCCTTCCTCCGTCCAAGAAGATTCTATTGAGCTGATTTGGTTTCCTTTCTTTTTGTTCTTTCATGTTCTTGTCTCTCGTTTCATCCTTCACTGGGATTTCCCACGTTTCTGTTCCGCATCTACGGGTTTCTTTGTTCTACATTAGGATATGCGGGACGTACCTATTGACGTTCTTCTGTCCTGGCCGACTCCCAACTACATCGATCCCGTTAAACATGGCAACGCACTAATCATCGTAAATGCTGTTTTTATCACTTTGGTCTTGCTTCTAGCTTCTTTACGATTCTATACTCGGGTGGTGATTAAACGATGGTTTGGTTCCGACGACATATTCATTGCCTTGGCCCTGGTTACTGCGATAGGACTTACCGTAACAGTTATATTGGCTAATGTGGAATACTGCTGGTAGTTATACGATGCTCACTATACTATAGCATATTAACAAATCTGACAGGGACCGCCATGTCTATGATATTCCCGAAGAGTTACTTTCACCAAATGCGCAAATCGTCTTCGCCGCCAAAATCCTATTCATCTTCGCTTCATCCTTTACCCGATTCTCACTCTTCTGCTTCTACTACCGCCTCGTAAAGGACACAGGAAAGCGTGGGTTCGTCTGGTGTATCCATGCCAATTTCGCCTTTTCTGTCGCATTTCTAATTGCCTTCGTCTTCCTCATTGTCTTCCAGTGCGAACCTATCTCCGCATACTGGACGATCGATGCCCCTGCTTCTGCCTGCCAGCGTCTGGACGAAGGAAGAGTCACGCTCACAGCAGGTATTATCAATTGTATAGCGGATTTCTTCGCCACGATTCTACCCGTACCTCTGGTCGTTAAACTCGAGATGCCGTTAAGGCAGCGAGTCGCAGTACTCATTCTATTCAGTCTTGGCTTCATAGTTGCCATCGCCGGAGCTGTACGAACGTTTGAAATCTACCGGAGTATGATAGGTAGTTACGACGACACATGGTATGGATACAACCTTTGGATTGCTGCGGCCGTAGAGATCGATTTAGGGATTGTGAGTCGTCCAAATTTCTCTTCTTTCAAGCCAGCCAACTAATAAATGTAACCAGATATGCGCATCCGCTCCCGCTGCCCGACCACTTCTATCAGTCATCCCCTTCCTCTCAACCATGTCCTGTTCAACCATGCACCCAGACGACACGAGCTCAACCCTCCGCCCGAGTAAACAAGTCTCCAGCAAACGCCTCTCCAGCTACCCCGACCACCCCGAAGCTCTTCTTTCACTCCCTCCAGCCCATCCTGACAACCTCGGACAAGCGCGCACTCGCGGCCGTATCCGGAACCAAGATTTCGACCTCCCTTTACTCTCCGAATGCGGTCGAATGGACAACCAAGACCTCGACATGAAAATCAAGCAGCCCTGGACGGAGCGATTCAAGCGACGGAGTCGCGAGATCTCGGCTTCGCGATATGTACCGCAATTACCGCCGAAGGTCTTGGATAGTAGGGAATCTAAACGGCCTACGTCTACTTTATGTACGTTTCCTGGTGATGATGGGAGATGGGAGGGGTCTAGTAAAGATATAGAAGGGGAGGCATCGAAGAAGAGGAGGGTCAGTCAGGCACTGAGTGTGACTACGACGATAGGAAGAGAAGAAGTACGAAGAGAGAGGGCAGAAAGAGGGTTAACGGGGAAGGGATTGGAGAGGCTGGGTGAAAGAGATGCAAGGAGGAGCTCGTGGTTGGATACGTCGGCGGCGGAGGATCATAAGGGATAGGCATTTACGCCTTGGTTTTTTCACGAATCTTCTTTCTTATATTTTTCTTTGATTTTCCTCCCCTTTTAATCATCTGGAATTGATGATGATCACGAATACCCCCTTTTGTTCTTCTCTTTTTTTTTCTTATGAATATATATTTTGACCTTTAGAGAATACCTGTATATACTAGGAATACATTATAAGAGTATCGGAACCTACTTATTGAAGAACATAAAATACTGAAAGGGCATTTTAATAAATAAGATTTTAATAACATGTAGTACAGCATATCTAAGCAATACTCTATATACATCAATCTCCCAATCTAATCCATGCAGTTCTAAATCCCTCTAGATAAATAATATACAACGAAACGAAACGAAACGAATTCTAAATATCTATTAATCTAAACTCCACAACCAAGACCCATATAAACAAAAGAACCAATTAACAAACCAACAAACCAACAAACCAACAGTATATCAAATACCGACCTCCCTTCTCACCCAAAAATCTAATATACTAATTACATCACTCTAGTCCCACATCATACACCCCCTAGGAATTATCATATCAAGAAAACCACCACTTAACACATTCCTAGGATATCGTTGAAGCTTTTCTAACCTAGTTTCGGTTTCGATTCCGATTTCGACGTTCGACGTTCGATGTCAAAATTTAGGTATGTACCACAGAAACACCACCCCGATATCCCCCCTTCCCCTGCCCTTGGATGTGTAAATCCATAGAAGGTTTCGTAGGTGAGAGGATCGATGATGGTATATCTATTATGTAGAGTGGCAGTGCTGTTGAGAGGGTTGATAGGAGGATTAAAATAGTTGATTTTTGCATTTTTGGTTTTGTTGGTGGTGTGTGGTTCGTGGTGTTGGGTAGCTTCCTGAGCTCTCGAGTGGTCTGGCTGAGTGATTTTTGGTTTTTGGGTGGTGGATGCAGGATAGTGGTGATGCTTGGTTATCGGAATATGCAGAGGATGGCTTTAATCCAGTACGAAACACTCCGATGATGAGTATTTTATTATGTTGTTCGTGTATATAAGATCCTTTATCTCCATACCAACAAAGAACATACGCCACATTTGCCACGTGGTATAATATTGACAAACCAAAAAGACAAGAGAAAAAAAAAAGAAAATAGAAAATAGAATAGGATAATATCATCTTCGCGACAAAGGATTTTGCATGAATGAATGGATGCTTTACTGAAAGATGAAAGGGGGGTTTTGGGTAAAGAAGGTCAAAGGAGATTAAGGTACCAAAACATGGATCTTGAAAAGCGTCTTGGCTGAGGTTGGATGGATAGTTTTGGTTATTTCGAGAAGATGAATTTTAGGTAGGGGTTGTATACACTGTTCTATCCCACCACAGTGAATCTTGGATTCAGAATAATAGAGTTCCTAGATGTGTATATTAATAATTATTAGTAATAGATATTCTCTAAGCGAATTAAAAGAGATGCATGTATATCTAATAAATTCCATCTAATGAATGTTGCAAAATCCCAGGTTTGGCATAGGTAGCCGCACGCACGCACTCTCGGTAGGGCTGATAAAAAAACGTTGGAATCATTCGTATGCCAAGCCTCACAAACCCAGGGTCCACCACCGACCCAGACTTTCAAACAATCTCACTCACCACGTACACAACAAGTCCTCTTCCCCAACCAACACATCCACAACCACGTACGTCCAATACCCACCACCATCACGATGGACGCCCTCCGTTCAGCCCTCCAACCCATAACACACAACCTACCCGGGCCCCTCGTCGACTTCGGCCGCACCCAACTAACCCCCTTCTGCTACAAAACGTTAATCCTGGATATCGACCCCTTCACCCACCCCGATTGCATCAAACTCGCCATCTCCAAAGCCCTCTCCTTCGGCATCATCGGCGCCAGCTCCATCGTAAAAATCCCACAACTCCTCAAGCTCCTAAACTCGCAATCGGCCCAGGGCATCAGCTTTCTATCCTACCTCCTCGAAAGCAGTTCTTTCCTCATCAGCCTCGGCTATAACATTCGTCATGGATATCCGTTCTCTACGTATGGAGAGACGGCGTTGATTTTGGTCCAGAACGTCGTTATTGCTACCTTGGTGTTGAAGTATGCTGGGAATGGCGTTGGGGCTGCCGCTTGGGTTGGTGGTCTCGGTGTCGCGGGGACGGCGCTTTTCAGGGAGGATGTCGTGGGGTTGGGGTTGTTGGGGGAGTTGCAGAAGGCGGCTGGGGTTATTGGGGCTGCGAGTAAGGTGCCGCAGATATGGGCGATTTGGAGGGAGGGCGGGACGGGGCAGTTGAGTGCTTTTACCGTACGTATCCCCCTTTCTTCCCCCCTTTTCACCTCTTGTTTTTTTCCCTTGTGCGGATTCATAGGGATGAAGAATTAACATTCGACATATAGGTCTTCTCATTCATAGCCGGCTCCCTCGCCCGCATCTTCACCACCCTCCAAGAAGTCCCCGACCCAGTCATCCTCTACGGATTCATCGCCGGATTTGCCCTCAACGCCATTCTAACCTTCCAAATGATCTATTACTGGAATTCTGCCAAGTCCAACAAGACGGAGAGCAAGAAACTTAATCGTCCTGTCGTTGCTCAGACTAAGGAGAAGGTCGAGAGTTTGGGCAAGAGTTCCGGTGTTGCGGCTGCGGGGAAGGCCAAGAGTCCTAGTACTAGGAGGAGGGGCTGAGTGCGCATGCGGTTTTGGAATCTGCCTGGATCTCGCGGTTTAGGGATTTCGGTTGGTTTGGTTTGGTTTAGTGGTTTTAATCAATAATTCCTTTGAGGGGGTTTGAATAAGTGTGTTATGAACCATGTGCTGATATGTTTGTTGTGCTGTCATATTTAATATATCAACTGAGAAATAGTTCCCTCCCCCCTCTTCATGCAACAAAAAAACCAAAAAAACCCTGGGTATCACCGATAAAGATAACCCCCCTCAAACCTATTCCCATAGTAATCCAAATCCCCCGGTTCCGGATCCGCCACCCTCCTAACAACAGTAATATCCCCATCCCAGAAACCTTCCACCTCCGGTTCCAGCTCCCCCCTTTGAACCGCCATCTCAAACACCGCCTTCCTATCCCTTCTAAACTTGCCGATTTCCGCAACCACATCAATAGTCGGTGGTGGTCTCTCTTCCTGGCGTGGTCGTGGTGGCGGTCGTGGCTTAGGTGCGGGTACGAGACCGCTCATTGACGATAAGGGGAGAAAACGGCCGGGTTCTGAGTCCGGGAGACCGCATTCTTCTTCTCCGAAGAAGGAGAAGTCGTAGGTGGCTGCTTCCCAGAAGGCTTCGGAGTCGCGGTCTTCAGTTGAGGATTTGGTGGGGTATTGACGCCAGCTGGTGGATATCTTCTTATGTTGCGTCACCGGGGGTGCCATTTCGAGGATAATACGACGTAAAGCGAAGATGTTGCGAGCGAACTCTCTTTCTGCTACCGCGCGGCTTCGTCCAGGAGGTAATGCGTAGGTGAAGCGGGCACGCAATTTCGCTATCTCTGTCTCCTCTGCGCAGTCCTTGATGAACTGGATAATACGTTGTACTACTTCGGGATGCTCTGTTTTGACAGGCACATCTGTCAAGACCAAAGTATGCACTTTTGCAATCATGTGGGGATGAAGACATTCATACTGAGACTGCCGAAAGCGGAGACGGGTTTGACGTTCATCGACAGAAATGGAATTCCGGTGCGAACTACTCCCAGACCTATGGACACCAGTAGGTGAGTTCCCTGTCCCGCTTGGCGAACGTGATATGGGTGAAAGTGAAAGGGTTGAAAGGGTTGAAAGCCCCCCAGTCGAGTCGAGGAATGGGCTGATTGGTGTATCTGACTCCAGGTGCACAGGTTCAGGTGCGTACGCTGCCCCTCGTTTGATCTCCGGAGATTCCTTGGTCTTTTCAGACGTAACTTTGATTGATGGTGTCGATGTAACAGGAGTAGAAGGTTTAACATTTGGTATATCTCCTGGGAGCTCAACCGGCATGTTTGCTGGGAGTTCGACCGGCATATTTGCTGGAAGCTCAACTGCAAAGTTGGTGTCTCCAGGAATCTCATGTACAGCTGGATCAAGGGAGTCCAGTTCTGGCGTCGGTACTTCCGTTGCCTCCAGCTCATGTGCACTTTTAGGCCGGTAGTCACCAATATCCCCTTCTACCTCTGCAAGAGGAGAAGTACAGGTCGGAGGAGCTTCCTTGGTAACCACCGAATGGTTGATTCTTAGATATACCAACCGTTCCGATGCGTATTCTGCCAAAACAGGAGTAAGCTTTTCAGCACTCGGAAGGCTGAAGCTCTCGTTATCGGCATCTGAATAGGATCGCGGTCCTTGAAATTCGTTTGCTAGATTTCCTGCGTCAAGTACCTGTAATCTTCCCGATCGTATCAATCCTGAAACACCTTCAACGGTGATCTGATTTTTTGATATGTAAAGATGAGTGATACCGACATCGGTCGCGTTTTCAATGGCAAGATGGCCAATAACAAAGTTGCGCGTGAGGCGGTTTCGAAGATGTTTCTCCAGGTTTTCACTCCCAATATCGTCAATTCTGTTCGGATCCCAGTTATCCTGTACTGGAGTAAGTGGTGGATGTTGCCCGTTCGGCCGTCGAGGAGTATCTTTCAAGCAATAGTGAAGCATTAGCCTCGCACTCCTATCAGTTAGTAGATTCTCCCTAACATCCAGACTTCTGACACGAGTTCCAACCGAATGAGCAATGACTTCAAACTCCTGATCTTTCAACAATAAACCCCTCAATTTCAAAACCCTCAGACTAGGAAGGAACGCCAACGTCCCAAAAACAGTCTCATCCTTCGCAGCATGCGTCCCCGACAAGTCCAGAGACATCAACTCAGGAAAATGCGGCAGAGCTTCCGCAAGCCCCGTAGAAGTTGCATTCGCGCAACCCGAGGCATCCAACAAGCGGAGACCAAACGTGGGGAACTTTTGCGGCAGGGAGGCCTGGCGCCAAAGACTCTGATGACGCAAGGTACGTAAGGAGGCATGATCGATGAAAGGGAGACCGTTCACAATAAGGGACTGCAGATAGGGTAAACGTTCGAGGATCTCCCGGAGCCATTCATAATGAGGGCCACCGTAGATTTCAGCGTGCGCAGGAGGTAAATGTAAGGTATGTGTTAACTCTCGGACGGACAGACGTGCCCACGACAGCGTCCGCTTGAAACGTGTCAAGGCAACTGATAGGCATTAGTTTTGGATGTCTGATGCATAGAATTAAGGGGTATCATACCGTAAACAGTATCATTCTGGATTCCAAAATGTGATGCTGGGTTGCCCCATAATTGCGGGGCAAAGATTTGATGCCATCTTTGACAGACGAGTGCAACGGAACAAAGATCATCGGACGAAAGATACGTTGCAACGAGCGCCAGAGGCTCTTGTGTGACGGCATTCTGGTAGGATGGAAGTGCGTCGTCCATGTTTCTGTAGTGGAGTAGGTTTCGAAAGCACAGTAGCAGCGAAAAAAGGGTTGTCAATCAAGGTTACATGTTGAAGCCTACATTGGGGCTCGATCTAACGACGTGGGATGAGCGAGTGTTAAGTACAGCCTCAGCATCAGATATGGGTGGGACCAAGCACAGCCTTCTTGATGATGATGATGAGGCTTGGCGTGAATCTTGCAAGGTTGGTGGCAATTGAGTTGTACGGAATACGAGGCTTGGTCAATGCGCTAACCTATTTTGGGGTCTGTAGCTATTACGATGAAATGCTACAACTGTAAGTTGTACAAAGTTGGTTTTTTCAAGGAGTTAAAATTTGATAATTGTTATTAGAAAAATAACTATCAGTCCAGTGAGCCTATCATAATCCAAATGCAAAACTAAATGTATAGATAATACGTAATACGCAACGCAACTAGGTATCGAAATTCAAAAGTCATCATTCATCCAATTCCAACCATGCACCAGTCCAACTCATATACCCATCATCAGGTAACGTAGCAACAAACCCCCAAATCCAATCATGCATAATGCAAGCAATCCGGTCGATGCATCCTATTCCCCTTATCTCTTATCGGACCATATGCAGCAAGACACAACCAACAAAACTGATGCGAGCACTTCGAACCTAGTATCCAAAATCAGCACCCATAATCACTCCTAACAAACCCCTTCCAAGATACTCACAGGTCATATGATCGCATCCAAAGCTTTTCTCAATATCAGCCTTGCATTTCGGGCATTTCTTCGATTTCTCACTAATCCATTTCCGACTTGCCGCTTCTTCTGCTTTTTTTATTCGGCTATCGGTGCGGTAGTCATACTCGGCGCAGGTTTCGTTCTTGTGCCATCGTCGGTTGTGGATGATACAGTGGGCGTATTTGCAGCTTTGGCAGACGAATTTGGGTTGCGATTTGCCTTGGGGGTGGATTTGACCGGAGCTGCATTTCTTAGATAGACACCATCGGAATCCAGGCATTGCTTCGAGGGCGGCTTTGGTTGCTAATTTATCATAACTGACGAGTTGGATTAGTATAAAGGAGGGTTTTTCCCACCAGGTTTGAAGCAGAAATTATAACGCACCGTTGGAAGATAGCTGGTGAAGCAAACTCCTTGATATCTTCGAACATCATGCGGAGGCCACATTCGGGGCAGTTGATCTGATCCCATAACTTGCGATCGAATTCGGTTTGGATCCAACGCCTAAGACACCGACGGCATGCATTAGGTTCGTGTGTGCATGCGGAAGTTGGAGAACGGGGCGGGAATCGATTGAAGGGGCGCACATCAGTGCAAATGACACATTCCCTTGGAGGCTCGTCGACCACATTGTTGTGTTCCTCTATAGGATCTTCTTGAATAGTCACCCGAGGACCTTTCGACTTTGAAGATTTACGCCCAGGTTTTGTTTTCTTTAGTGACGACTTAGTTCCCGAGTCACTCTTGGATGAGTTGGATCTCTTAGACTTCTTTCCATCGACGCTATGTCTATGCCGACCCTCACGCGAGTTTCCTGCTAAAGGCACCCCATTTGCTCTCCCATCCGAGATTATGATATGACTATGCCGCTTCTTATCGCCTTTCCCTTGTGGTCCCTTATCCTGATACGTGGCGCTCGTTCTCCTCGACAGGTTTGTGGACCGATCTTCCCGATGCGTATGATATGAATTGCGTTTCGATGAGTGCGGTGATGGGTTTCTCCGTGTTCTAGACGATCTGATCGATCCATGGTAGGATTTGCTTGATGAGTTATGCGGGTGTCTAGAGCTATATCGTGGATTCGCACCAAACTCTTCCCGCATTAGCCTTGTTGCAGTCTGGCCCATTTTCACGAATTATATCCCTTGTTAGAAGACGTCTACTCTGATAAAAACACAAGAAAAGAAGGGAAACTCAGTAAAACGAGAGAGAAAAGAATGTGTCGGCAAATGCGGTTTGAAACAATGTAACGTGTGAGCTTTGAACGCTTGTTATATGAAAGTAAACACTTGATCAGGCTGAGCCTATCAGGCTGTGTTGGGAAAAGGTGCCCGATCACCGGTACAGAAACAACACAGGGCGCACCAGTGGCAGTTAAAAACGTCTCGGAGAAAGAATGTTGATGGATTGCATGATGATAGGTACCTATCATCCCGCTCGAGGCAGAAGAGCGATGAACTTACATGATCCGGATAAGAAGCGTGGAGGCGTAGGAGGTTGACATTTGGTGGCATCTGATAGCTGCGGGGAGGCAAGGCAACGATATGCTGGGAACCAATAGGAAATCGGGAGCTCCGGGCGAAAAGAAATATGGTGGTCATCATGCAACCCTTTCTGCATTCGGCATGTTGCATCCCGATGAAACCGAGCAAACCTTATTCCCGTTTCACCGTCGATGAAGTTTTGGATAAATCGGCTTGCATTTGTTTTTGGTATGTACTGTGCCTATCTTCGTTGATCATTATCCATAGACCCGATGACGTTTTTGTTCACCGGCCTGTGTAACCTCGCCTTGAATTCTTTTACATTCTACCCTGTTTCTCAAAACTTTTTTGGCCTTCGAAAATCGTATCTACCTTATCATTACCATAAATTTGTCTATGACGTGATTAGGGGTGAAGATGGAACCAAATATAATCCCTCTCATCTTGACTCTATGAGTTCGCTCGCAAACTTAGATCTTGCTCTGATCCTTGGTCCGTAAAACACTAGAATCCAAGGAACAATAGTCAACGCAGTTCCAATGCCACCAAGCATACTGCTTGCACCCCCAAATGATAAACGACGATACATTTGCGCAGTTATCAGAGGGAAAACGCCCCCAACCATGTTTCTGCAGAACGATTGCGCCGCGAGCGCAGAGCTGGCATAACGGTGATACGTGTCGGCGAGATAATTAAAAACGGCGAGGTATATGCTAAAAATGCCCATAGTAGCTAATCCAATCGCTATAGTCGGCACAATCCAATGAATGCTGGGGAAGGATGTCCACTATTCCAATTTTAGCGTAGAGACGTTGACGAAAGATCAAAAAACTTACTCCAAACATGAATAATCCAATGGGTAATAATGCGCTCTCAACGCATGCAAAATAAAGTCGTCCTTCAGGTGTATTGGCAAGCTTTCCATACCGCTTCGCTAGTTTCTCTTGGTATATGGAGAGTAGTGTGGCAAGAATGGCGCCAATCATCATTGCTGTAAATACTGCATTCGCTTGTTGCAGACTGAAGCCATGATTGGTCTCAAATACGAGCGGAATGGCTGCTAATGTAAGATAGAGAACAGCCCAGCTGAAAGCCACCCAAAGAGAGAACCAGAATACCACAGGCTCAGTGATTAAGAGGTGGAATGGGCGGTAAAGAGAAATGCCAATCATCTTCGATAGGCTACTACGCTCTTCATCTGCCTTAACTTTCCATCGAATACGCAGAGACGATCGTCCCGTAGGGGAAGCCGGGTTAGGCATATCGAAGCCATAGTATCCCGCAGCTTCTCGGGCCTCATACCACTCGTTCAGGGCTTTGGCTTTCCGACTCAGTAATACGCTTCCACGGGTCTCCTGGAAAGTAAATGAGATGATGGCAATGGTAACTCCACAGGTAATGGCCTGCAAGTAAAATATCCAACGCCAGGTGGTGTTTTGAGCAATGAAACCAGAGACCAAAGGTCCCCATCCTGTCCCAAAGAGCGCTGAACCGGAGAACAAAGCCATAGGCGTGTTACGGTCTTCAGTATGATATATATCACTAACGACCCCTCCTACCATGGTGGAGAATACTGAGCCGCCCACGCCAACGAAAAACCGAACAACCAACATGCCGGGATAATTGTGAGTAAGAGCAGTGCAAAGCTGACATATTACGAAGAGGATGCCGCTGACAATAAAAACCGGCTTCCTTCCGTTGATTTCAGACAGTGGCGCCAGTACCATGGGAGCGACTGCAAACCCCGTTGTGAAGGTAGTAATGCCGACAAGGACTGCCACTGTACTGACGTGCCATTCCTTGGTCATCTGCCCTGCGGCAGGACTGTAGGACCCAGCAGCGAATGCTGTCAGGGCTGTGGCGAAGCACGATAGCCCTATAAGCATGTTCTTTTTAGAATCCGGCCATTCGAATGGAGACGTGTATTTTGCGAGGTTTGGAGGTTCGGGCGGTGATGACGCTTCGTCCTCATCCTGAGAGAGGTAGATGGTGGTCGGTGGGGGCAACTGTGTCTCGAAAGTAAGATAGTGATAGGATATTTCCTGTCGACTTGCGTCCTGGCCTTCATTGCCATAGTCTTTCTTGTCATCCTTCTCATAGTCCAGGGCTGGCGCGTACTGTGAAGCTTCGGATGCCTTTATTCCCGGTCTATTTCCGGAGATGTCCAGTTGTGATTGTGTCATGGGCAGCTCGACCTCGGGATCCGCCATTGGGCCGAAAAACGGGAGGGGAAATGTATGTGCAGCGAAACAACAAGAAGATAAAGGTACAAAGAAGGTAGAACAATGAAGGAGAGAGAAAGGGCCAGAGGAATAGACGGGGGAGAGGGGATGTGAGTCTCAATTTAATGACTGGGTTGATCTATCATTGATAAAGGCTTTCGTCAATCATGGGCACGGCTAACCGGTTTGTTTTTAGGTTCGGCACCAACAGGTGCATTGTTATTGCTTAGCTTGAAGGGTTCACGCTTTTAGGACGGGGATAGCAGCCACAGCCAAAACCCCAACCGATCTCAGCCATTGTGGTTGGTAGATGGCGGAAATCTTGCCGAAGGATCCTGGGAGCTGGGTCCACGATGGTGACCAAGTCCAAGGATCCGGCAGGTGACGGCACCGCATCGCAGGCATCAGATGCAGCATGTAATACGGCATTGCACCTGTGAAGCTACGGTGAGCGGAGACGAAGTGGAGGAGGCTGGCCGACGAGCGTGTAAGGCCGTGGTGGTGATGACTGATTGCATATAGTAGTATGATGGTAGGAGATGGCTCGGCAAGACTAAGACGACCAGAGATAAAGGAGATCAGACGACCCCACCCACGGTACAAGACCTCGGTGGATGTGCATCCATCAATTGAATGCCCATCCCAGGCGTTGGTTGCGGTGTCATGGATATGGATGGTGTTGGCGTTGAGCGAGAGGAGGAGAGGATGATTTGGGATGGAAACCAAGCTTCGTCCCCGAAGAGACACAGACGCACAGACCGCATTTCCCCATGCCAGCGTCTATCTGCTCTGCGCCCTAGACGGAACAAACGCCGTATACTACCTGGGTAGATACTACTACCTGGGTAGGCACATATGTATTCCGGGGACACGATCATTACACGCCACCCGACATAATAGTAGCAAACAGAAGTGCGGAGCATACTATGCTTTGGACCATGCCTAGGAAGTACAGTAGCAGGTAGTAGTTACTGCACACCGTTTACATCAGCGATCGGATGCCTGATTAGTACTAACTATGGTTCTTATATCCGGAGACGAGGGCGGCGAATTACAGGGAATGCCATCCACGGTCGAGAGGCCTTGCGTGTGTGCCTCTCCACATTGCGCGATTGGCACTTGGCTGCGTGCTCCAGCAGGAAGATGAAGAATGACAAGTGAATGGACAGCGGCCTAGGAAGGAAGCGTGGTGATCGCAAGAGAGGCGTGAGAGCGGATTCCTGGCGTCCAAATAGAGTTCATGGGACATGCTTCTTCCAGATGGGATTGACTACAGGGGATTCCCTAGGGACAGCTCAACTCCCCGTGCCTATGGCTCCGCTTGCTTGCTGCCCTGTCGTCGCATGCTCGGTGTGACTTGTGACTTGGGCGAGAGGGAAAGCGAATGTGCGGCGTGCGTGCGGTGTGCCTGGCCTGGAGCTGCCTGGGGTTGGGGTGCGTGGCGGGTGTCGAAGGGTTTAATAATCGTCTCGACCCCGCTGTGCCCTTTTTCCCATCCACAATCTCCACCCCGCCACGTGAGGGAGGCCAAAAAGGGTCCAATCCATCCAATTGCCAGCCTTAGCAGACCGTCAGCCTTTTTTCGGGGGGCCCTTATTACCTCAACATTGCCATGGCTTTCGAATGCCCGACCGCTTTGCCATTGCCCGCCCTTCATTGGCCTTCGCGCCGCCAACCGGTGGGGTGTCGACCCAGTTGTGGCAGAAAAAACCTTCGACATCGAGCACGCAATCGGGCTATGCCGTAACTGTGCCAGACGGCGACAAAGGTCTGAGGGCCGTTTGCATACAAAAGCACCTCTGTTCCACGTCTTGCTCTCTCTCCTCTTTTCTCTCTATCACCGACAATCTTCTTGAATCTCGTCTCTGACCACCTTTGCTCTCTTCAACCCCCACGTTCCCAAAACAGATCATCACCTCTGAACGTGAGTGGATGCCCCTCCTGTTTGCCTCGTTTGCACTGCTGACTGTTCTCTCCCCTACAGAAAATGGCCGACCAACGCCAGGAGCCTCTCCGTCTCGGAAGCATCGCCCCCAACTTCGATGCTGAGACCACCCAGGGTCCCATCAACTTCCACGAGTTCATTGGCAACAACTGGGTCGTCCTCTTCTCCCACCCTGAGGACTACACTCCCGTCTGCACCACCGAGCTCGGCGCCTTCGCCAAGTTAGAGCCTGAGTTCACCAAGCGTGGCGTCAAGCTCATCGGTCTCTCTGCCAACACCATCGAGAGCCATGGAGGCTGGATCAAGGACATTGACGAGGTCACTGGCTCCAAGTTGACCTTCCCCATCATCGGTGACAAGGAGAGGAAGGTCGCATACGCATATGACATGTACGTCGATTTCGTTTTCCCTTACGGCAGAGTGCTCTCCGATTTTCGGCATGCAAAGACTTGTACTAACACCTTCTCCACAGGCTTGACCACCAAGACACCACCAACGTCGACTCCAAGGGCATTGCCTTCACCATCCGCTCCGTATTCGTCATCGACCCCAAGAAGACCATCCGTCTCATCCTCAGCTACCCCGCCTCCACCGGCCGTAACACCGCTGAGGTTCTCCGTGTCGTCGACTCCCTCCAGACCGGTGACAAGCACAGGATCACCACCCCCATCAACTGGGTACCAGGTGACGATGTCATTGTCCACCCCTCCGTAACCAACGACGAGGCCAAGACCCTCTTCCCAGAGTTCAAGATCGTGAAGCCATACCTGCGCTTCACTCCTCTTCCCAAGGAGAAGACCACTGCTGCTTTGTAAACACAGGGTTAGGTGTTAGTAATCTCGCTCGGGTCAAGTCATGCGATGGAACGATTGATTGATGAATGACGGGGATAATATACCAGGCGTTTGTCGGACAGCGCCAAATCGAATGCAATTTAGCGTCATACCCATGGCGGAATTTTTAGGATCGTAGCGACAGGCTTTAGTTGAGATAATACAGGGCTATTGTCAATGCTTCTAGAAGGGTGATTTAAAATTTGACCTGCGTGCAACAACCCTTATTGTAGGGCTGAAACGGACATGCCTTGACGAAAACTGAAAATCTTGCAGAATCCTCATGTGCCCTTCTGGTGTTGTGGCCGTGGGATGGATTCGCCGTGAAACCGTGCGCGCTGCGATGCCGATCTGGGCTGAACCCCTTTCGATAGATGACCTTCTTGCTTTACGCGTACAAACAAAGGAACCTCAGCTCGTCACTTTTGTTGATGCAATGCCCCAGTCTCACAGGCGTGTATTCGAACAAAACTTAGGAGAGTATATCCACTTCATTATAGAAGGAAGCTTGGCTTGGCTGTTTCTAGAACGCAGATTTTTATGCTTGACCCATGCATTAACAGAAATACGAGTTGACGCGTACAAGGGTGACACGATGAAGACACGCAATTCTTGTATGACATCGATTCTGTGCCATATTAACGTATGTATGTATGTATATCTATCTATACATATATACAGCGCTCCTCGGCACACATTCGGACGGGGAAGCGGTCCTCAGGGACTGGATCTATCTCCAAGTGCGGGTGTTATGGCCGGCTGATTCCCATTATTCTCGGGGAATTTTGCCAGTTTGCCAGTTTGCCAGGGGAAACAGGGGCGCCATTGGTAGAGGGCTGGTTGAAACAAGTCATTGATGGATAGAGATTATGTACTCGCAAGCCAGGGGGAGGGGGGGACAAACGATTAGGCGTTCTTGCGCGGTGCCCATTGGAAGTCAGGACACAAAGAGAAGGAAAAAAAAACTAGGGTCCTGTTGTTGCAGGGCGGTCGAATCAGTGGCGGGCAGAGACAGCTGTAGGCATAGTAACTGGGGTGCCTCCATCAGCCCATCACACAGAGAGCCAGCCAGAAGCGCCTCGAATGCTCGACGGCGGCCCGGATGCAGCGGTGGTGATTGATTGAGCTGGTGTGTATTGGGCTGTCCCGTTCATGGCGTGCGTTTTCCTGAGTCTTTGTCGGGAGGTGCAGGCGGAAGGGCGGCGATGATTCGCTTGGGGTGTTTGCGCCTTGCATTCTCCAAGCTGACCCCAGCCTCCCCTAGGCTGCCTAGGCCGCGGCGGGTCTAGCAGCATCGAGGGTCTTTGCGTCTTTGTGTCTTTGCACCTCTTCGTCGGGCGACGTACGTTAACGTTGCGGTCTGCGTCCTCAGCACAGCAAGCAGCTATCCCCAATCCCAATCCCAATCATTCCCTATCCAACGCTGCCACACGGCTGACTGGCAACGCCCATCCCATCGCGGTCACGCCTGCAAAACCACGCTGACCTGCACCAACCTCCCTCGCTCGCTCGTTTGATTTTTTTGTTCTTTCCTTCCCAGGCCGCCGTTTGCTGCCTGCTGCTGCTGCGGAGGGGATCCGGGTCGAGCACGACTGCTGTAAGGCTCTCATCTTTCCTTCTGTCTTGCCTTCCCTTCTTTTCTCTGTCCTCCTCTCCTCCCTACAACAACACCCCCTCAATAATAACGAGAGCCCACCACACCCCCGATCCCCCATTCACGTGCGCCTGCATTCCCCAATTCCCACCAACGGCGCTCCGTGCAGATTTCGCCCAAGACTACCTACCTACCACACATCCCATCCCCCATCCCCATCCATCCCTATCCCTATCCCCCATCAAAACCCCCCCCGTTGCACCAAGTCCAAGTCGTACAGCAGCTGTATCTCATGTCCAAATGCGTAATGAACCCCCCTCCCTGTTCGATGCAACAGCCGGACCTGGTGGAGCAATGCATCTGCTGCCACCGACAGACGGCCTGCAAATGCTAATGCTCTTGATGAACCCGCCGCTGGTAATGGCGACGCTCGCCTTGCCCCGTATATGAGCAAAAACAATTGCCTTTGTCTCTCTCTCTCTCTCTCTCTCCCTCCCCTCCTGTCGCCATGGCCCGCTCATCCCTCTGCGCCGTTTCTTTGCTCCATCCGTGCTGCGTGTCCTGGACCTGTACCTGTTCTCTCTTTGTTGCTGACTATGCTGCCGTTAGGTGTTGTCGCTTACCCTTCGGCGGGATACTCCACCACTCCGCTTGGTGACGCTCCCTCGTTTTGGAAGCGATCCAAAACACCAAAGCCCCCAAAGAAGACTCCCGCACGCCCAAACGGGCCCTCTCGCGGCTCGCCTGCAGCCTCCCTTCAGCGCTCCTATCGCAGGGTTTGTTTCCCGGCCGTCTCCCCTGTCTCGTCGCAGCAATCCTCTCCCGCCGTTGCCAATCATTCGCTCTCTGCCCCCAGGCCCAAGCACGTTCCCATCGTCCTTCCGCGTTATGTTCCGATTGTAGCACCTACTAGCCCGTGCTGTTCTGCTGAAATCTGCTGCTCCCAGTCCTCCGTCGCCGCTACTTCCATCCGCGCCCCCAGTCTTTCCAGCTTCCCGTTTCCAGGCCGAAAGCGATCCATTGACTCCTCTGGCAATCGTCCTAGGCATGTGGAGATCGTAATCCCTGACTGGGCTCTACCGCTACGACGAATTCATCCACCTTCACCTCCCGCTAGCCTTCTTCAGACACGTAGTAATTCCTCCACGCCCGTCCCGTCACCCTCTTCAGCAGTCTCGAATTCGAGTCCGGCAAGTATGGCTCGACAGACGCCAAATACCAGCCGGACGAGCACGATGGATTCCCAGACCTCTGTTCCATCTCCTTCACAGCTCTATGCAGACCAGCAGCGAGGCGGGTCCTTCATGTCCAGTGTCAATAGCAGCTCAACCAGCCTCCATCAAGATGCCCAGCAAGCAGCCCAAGGTGCAACTCGAACACCTGGATCCAGGGTTGCTTCCGCAGGTCCATCCCCAGCCATCCTCCAAACCGCCGGACTTTCCACGCCATCAAACTCAGGATTATCGGGGTTGGTATGCAACGTACATCGAACAACGGGCCGAGAGCCGCATCCCTTGGTGGGGGCCACCACCACTATTTTAGGCGACAAATTATACGTTTTCGGAGGGAGACGACTGTCACGAACACGACCTCTACTAACCTCGGATCTCTATGAACTGAACCTGATTAATCGCCATTGGACAAAAATCGATGCCAGAGGAGATATACCACCACCCAGGTATTTTCACAGCGTATGCGCATTGGGAGACACGAAACTGGTCTGTTATGGAGGTATGTCACCCGCTGCGCCGCAGAACCAGCCACCACCCATGCAAGGTGGGGGCCCAGACGTACAGCCGGAAGTGGTGGTGATGTCAGACGTTCACATCTTTGATGTACCATCGAAAACTTGGATGCATGTCACAACACCAGATGCGCCCCAAGGACGATACGCCCATTGCGCAACGATTTTGCCTTCCTCTGCCGTATATGCCACTTCGGCCTCGCCACTGTCATCCATCAGGCATAATCCATCTTCAGGAAATCCAAACCAGGGATCGATTGGGTTGCAGCTCGATGGAGATGGTGGTTCTGAAATGGTGGTTGTTGGAGGCCAAGATAGCTCAAATCATTACATTGAGCAAATAAGCGTCTTCAATCTCAGAAGTCTGAAGTGGACGGCAACAAACACGCTTGGAAGAAGCTGCGGAGCGTATAGAAGTGTGGTTGCGCCCTTGTCCCATATTGATCCGGATAAGATTGGAGATGCGAATCGGAAAGAGATGAGATTGTCAGACAGCGGGCAGAACGGAGTGACACCTGATGGACCTGCATCGATGCTTATTTATTCCAATTACAATTTCCTAGATGTCAAGTTGGAACTACAGGTTCGGCATCCGGATGGCTCGCTCTCGGAAAAGCCCATGCATGGAAATTTTTCTCCTCCAGGTCTACGCTTCCCCAATGGCGGTGTGATTGACAACCATTTCGTAGTTAGCGGGACTTTCCTTACGTCTTCGAAACAAGAATACGCGCTCTGGGCACTTGATCTTCGGACGTTGACATGGAGTCGAATCGACACTGGTGGCAGCATATTTAGCCAGGGAAGCTGGAACAGAGGTGTGCTATGGAATCGACGGAATTGTTTCGTCATACTTGGGAATCGCAAGCGTAGCCTTGTAGAGGACTACAATCATCGTCGGATCAACTTTTCCAACATTTGTGTGGTTGAACTAGAAGCCTTTGGTCTATATGATAACCCGAGACACTCTGCACCAAACTCCGCATACGCCTCAATTAGTGCACCACGACAAATAGATGGATTAGACTCAAGGGCAGGGGGTAGAGAGCTATCTGCTGCGGCGACATTGTTGGGTCAAACGGCGTTAGGTATGCGTGAATTGGCAGACATGGATTTCCTAGCCATGGGAGGTGAAAGGATCCCTGTCAATTCACATCTCGTTGCTCGACGATGGGGTCCTTATTTCAACACTCTCCTTCGAGAGTCGGTAACACAACCCGAAAATGCAGACACAGCTACCCTTCGGCCAGTCATGAGCAATTCATCTTCTGGCCCCTCCAGAAATTCCAGCATCACGATAACACCGAGTATCAGAACAAATTACAGCGTCGCAACAACGCTGACGAATAACACCTCCATCGGACCTACACCATCTCTCGCCTCCGAAAGTACCATAACCTCAGATTCATCCGCCTCATCCCTTCCCTTCCACCCACCCGATCCACGAACCCAACATCCATCTGCACGAGCCAGAACCCTCTACCTTCCACACACCCATCTAACTATCCAAGCCTTGATTCACTACCTCTACACATCTTCTCTCCCGCCAGTCAACAGCCCTCTATGTAGTCCCCAAATCCTCTGTTCACTCCTTCAACTCGCCCGCCCCTACCGAATCGACGGTCTCCTCGAAGCTGTCGTCGCCCGCCTCCACGTCCTCCTCGATGGTCGTAACACAGCCGCCATCTTCAACGCCGCAGCCATGGCCGCCGGTGGTGGAGACGGAATCAAATTCTGGGGCGCGCTCAACGGCTCCTCGGATCCCCTGGATCTTCCCTCCCCTCAACTCAGCGGCGCAGAACTCTTAAACGGCGGTGCGCCTTCAGCACATCCTCTCGATAGCGCACTCATGGACCACCACGGCACGACGGCTCGCAGCTTGGACCCTGGTCTCAGGGCATTGAGGATCAACACCGATGTCCCACACCGAGATGACGAAGTCAGTTCAGCAACATCAAGTCATACCTCCGCCAGCGCTAGTGATAGCGGCTTCGATGGTAGCGGGATCGGCATTGAGCGAGAAGTATGGGCGGGTGAGATTAGCGCAGTGGTTGGATTACAGAAACGTGGACTTAGAGGGTTGATGGAGGGACGAAGGATCAGGGAGATGGGAAGGGGCGGTGGGAGGTCGAGGGATGATAGTATCAGTGGGGGTGTGGGTGATAGTGTTGGATTGGGGTTATCGGGGGCTTGATTGGAGGTTGAATTCATGGATCAGGAAATTGGGATCATAGAGTGTAGGAAATAGGATTGGGGAAAGGGATTGGGGAGAGGGGATCATTCATTCGTTGATTATATATTTCCATCTATCTAGCTTGATTTTTTTTTCATTTTGGATTTGGATAGGGATTTTTTTCGGGAACTAACTACCTTGTTGGATTGTTCTTGTTCTGCATTTCTTAGGAGTAGAATATGTATTTAGTGTTTTTTTTTTTATTTTTATTTTTATATTTATATCATGTTTTGGTATTAGAGATTGGATTCGTTTTTGTCTTTGCTTTCTTGGTTCATTCATTGCTTGCTTTTGGGTTATGTACGTAGGTGTGTGTGTGCCGTCTATACTGTACCAAATGGGCCCAAAAGTCACAGTTATAGGTATTCTGAATCTGGCTATACGTGAGTGACATGGCACACGTACGCTTCTTCCTTCTCTCTAAGGAAGAGCCTAGGAAGTCATAAAGGCCTTGTATGTATGTATGTATGTATGTGTGTTTTATATGATCGAGTTGGGATTTAGAAAAATTTTCGATGATTGAAAAGTAGTGGGAGTATTTGTATCTATTCTTTTTATTCCATATCTTCGTGGGTTCATGTCTTTGTTAAGTCATTAAGTCGTTACGTCGTTATGTTATTATTATACCCCATTCTGAAACACCAGATAGACGCCAAAGAAAGCCAGATTCTAAACTCCAAAACTAGAACACCAAACGCGTACCTACGAAAATGCAAAACCAAATCAAAAATCAAAAATCAAAACGAAAGTCCATGTTCAGATGGTACTGGGACTTGATGGGACGTGTATGGAAGCCGAGTACCGAGAAGACAAAGACTCCAGAATCCAAAAAAAAACATGGGATAATACAAACGTGAACAGCAGAACCCGAATTCCAAAACCCAGAATATACAGATCTTGGAATGAAACCATAATACGAAACTAGAACCTGGGATGTGTTCGGAAATATACGGGTATAAGAGTTAAATGAGGGTTTAGGAGCGGGTGATGTGATGTTGAAACGGCAATACGGGGATAGAGAATTAGAAGAGAAAAGTAGAAGATAAAAGTAGGACCCAAGAAAAGGAAAAGATAACAAGATGGATATATACAAAATGAATACAAAAAAAGTATCGAACGCGATACCCACAGTCCAAAAGATCCAAACGACGAAGGTAGATATACCAGAAGGAGGAATCAGTATCGTAGCCCAGAGGCATGTCCGAGACAGAAGCCAGAAGATGAGCTAGACCAGCTGAGACGGGATCAGATCAGACCCAGGACTAGGGTCAGATATGAGGGAGCGGTATCATGAGCTGTGGACTGGATCTCAACGATAAGACGATGATTTAAGCGTATCCGGAGACAGTCAGGAATAAGGAGCTCAGTGCCATAACCCGAGCGAGAGGCATGTCTCTTTGAACCTGAGACAGAGGCCATGTGATGTGAAAGCCAGACCAGTCCAGCCGAAATAGAGAATAGCAGGACTTCGAGGATTGTGTTGATAATGTGGGGTGTCGAGCTACGGACCAGAGCGCAGGGAAACGTGTCGACGAAGTGAGCGTGCCCAGGGTAGTCATAACGAGCTTGATGTCATAGCTCAAAGATAGGATGGCGAGAAACGAGCTCCGGACTAGAACCTGAGAGGCGTACCTCACTGTGAGGCAGAGGCCAAAAGATTAAGAAGCTAGCCGGGACGAAACTAGAGCTTCGGAAATGTTGTCGATGGGGCGGGCGTATCTAGGGCAGCCGGAATCGAGCTCAGTGTCGTAGCTTAGAGGCATGTCTCTTTGGACTTGAGACAGAGGCCATGAGATGAAGGAGCCGAGCTGGTGTGGGCAGAGCTTAAAAAACGTGGCATACCTCCCCATGAGGCAGAGGCCTAGGACATGCTAGCAGCCAGGGCTGCTTCGACGGCGACGGCGGCGGCTGCGGGCGCAGGAGAGAAGGCCAGAAACCCAAAAACAACCACAACCAGCCACACACACCTTATCCAACGCCCAGGCCGACCCATCACCCAATCCAACCTCCACACCACACACATCACTCAACCTCAACCTCAACACCAGCATCCCTTCCTCCCACATCGACATCATTCACATCCGAACACAAGGACCACCAGCTCTCGACCTCGGCCTCTCGATCCGAGCAGGCTCACTTACGAGCGCGCAGTTTCTTACGATACTGTTCCGTTCGCGAGGTCACCTGCCCGGAGAGCCGAGCGAAGAGAGTGGTGCCCTTGTGTCCGGAAGTGATGACATCGGAAAGGGAGTCCGGGAGCGTGGTATTAAGGACGGGGGTTGGAGATGGCGGGGAGGGAGGAGGGGAAGGAGATGGATCGGTGGGTGTTGGGGGTGTGAGCGGTTGGTTGGGTGTGTTTGGGGCAGAGGAGGAGGCGGCGGGAGGAGTCCTGGTGGTGGTGGTGATGGGGGTCGAGGGGACGACGGCCCGTAGACGACGAGCAGGGGTGGCTGGAGCCACGCGCGGGAGATCTGTAGGGGG
>AJFL01000436.1:0-11261 GCA_000467735.1 Rhytidhysteron rufulum CBS 306.38 | reverse complement strand
CAACCTAAGATAGATCGGTCGATCTTACAGAAATTCGATATCGAGTTTTGCGATGGTCAGGTCCTACGAATACATTCTAAAGCTGAGTATCGTGAGAGAAGTGAGAACGGGAGGTTGCTTACCAGCCAACTGGTTCTGACTTTACAACGGATTAGGGATGGCGGAAAGATCATTATGCTTTTGCATAAAGTTGATGCCTGGGATACGATTGAGCTTCTATACACGCTGAGTCAATTTTCTTCCTTGCAATTGTTTAAACCAAAGAAGAAGCATGCTATCAGATCGTCTTTTTATATTGTTGCTGATGGAGTTCAATCTCAAAGTGTGCATGCTTTGTATGCCATCATGACATGGAAGAGGGAGTGGTATGTGACTACTTTCGGGAGTGAGACTGAATATTGGGAGAGTCGGAATCCTTCACCAAGCCTGGTTGCTAATGTATTGGAGAATTTTGGTGACGAACTCGTTCGTCTTGGGAGGCCTATCTGGGAAATCCAGTATGCTGCACTTGTTAAGGCTTCTTTTACGAAGTAATGTATTCTATGGGGTTAAAGCTCTTAGCGGATGTTAGCAAATTTCTATCGAACGTTCAGAAAGAAATGATGTCAATCAATAGGTTTTTTGTGGGTCATTCAGGTGTAATAGATTGCTGATCATATCGTTTGATTACTACCAAAATCTCAGACTATCCCACAACAGCCGTCTCCATTCCTCCCAGCAAAACACTACCACCCAACTTCTGCTGCTCATAATCTTGCTTAAAAACCTCATATTTCCCATCATGCCATTCCTTTGCCGTAATCCATCGTCCTTCACTATCCAAATACTTCGCCTCATTCTCCGGACGCAAGAAATAAGCAATAGAATATCTATCCTCTACCTCATCAACCGGGACAACCTGATGAATACAAGAAAAGAGCTTATGTCCCGAAGCAAACCGAAGACTATCGCCTACATTGATCACAGCATGGCCTTCACGTGGCTCAATGAATTCCCAGATATCGGTTGAGGGACGTTGGACTTGGAGGCCGTATTGGTCACTGAATAGTAGTGTTAGAGATCCAATATCAGTGTGTTTTTGATGACCGATTTCCTTGGAGGTTTTGATGTTGCCTGGGATATAGCGGAACATTGCTAATGTTGAGTTTGATTTGTGGTTGCTGCGGTGGGTGCTTTCGAAGCGGGAGGCGCCGGTTAGTCCAAGGGAGGTGGAGAGGGCGCTCAGCATGGTTTTTGTTATTATGCTTGAGCTGGAGATGAAGTTGGAGAAGATGTGGGTATCTGGTTTCGCGATTGTGGGGAGATTGGGGTTTGGTTTTGAGATTTCGTCGTGGGAGACCTAGAGAGGATGTGGTCAGTCGATGTTGGGATGGTGGGGTGTAAGTAATGAAGCTGTCAGGGGCGATGAGAGAGTGAACATACTTTCAGGATCTCATAACCATCTTTAGTGTTCTCTACAACACCAGAGTGGTTTCCAACGGGCTCGTAACTGGTATGAAATTGTCAGTACTTAGAGAATGGGATAAGGGGAAGTATATCACTAACCCGTGCTCCTGAGTCGGTAGTCCAATCTCATTCTTCTCATCATGGGGCGAGTTGAAGAATCTCCTCATGGCATCTAATAGATCCTTCTTTTCCTCGAGGATCTTGCGTCCTTCAACATCTTGCAAGTCAAGGTAGAAGAAACCTTCTGTCTTGCATAGATGAAGGAGCTTGTCGAGTTCCTCAGGCTCCTGTGAGAGTAGGCGTGAGAAGTTGATAGTTTGGAGGTCAGCTATTTGAATAGGTTTGCCTTGATAGGTTGTAGGTCTTTGAGGCTGGATTGCCATGTTGGAAACAAAAGTTCAAATGCGATCAATGATGAGTTGGCTTGTGTAGTTCAGTGAAAGTATGAATGTGGATATGCTACGGTTCTTGCATGAACTTTTTATACTTCAGGAACCGTCAGGCCAGAAGCAGCTCAAAGGGGCAATTGCGAAGTCGGAGACTTGCATCTGCTTCCTTCTGTTATTTCGATGCTGCCATATCGGATAATTCACTCCTTTCTCAAGAAAGAAGTCATCGGCACCAAGCCTCTCCGATACGCGCGATCATCACGATGCCTTTCCAGTTGCCAAGGTCTTGCACGTTGGGCAATAAATTGATTCCCGGGGCGCAGAGATCCATGAAGTCAGGAAACGGCAGGAGGTAATGAAGTGAATAAGCCTCTTCGTCAGTGGCATGGAAAGTCCCGCAGGAAGGCAAGTCATGAAACATTTCTTTTACATGGGGTGAATGCTGTCCGTAAGACGTTTGTAAGCATACTTGAAGAAGCCCACTTGCTGAAAGCAGTTATGATTACTAAAAAAGGCCTAGCTTGGTTACTGCGCATGCAGTCTAATGCGATGAGAGGGTGCACAATGTCAGTGATGTGACCTACACGTTTAATGAGGCGATGCTTCATTGAACTGCATTCTGGGTTCCTGGGGGCCGTGTTGGATTGCAAAAAGGCGGTCTGGTTGGTGAATGCAAAAATGCTATTCTACATCCTATCCGCCATACAGACGGACCGGTCAGAAACATGCGGGGTAGCGTCAGTGCACCCAAAATGGCGTCAAACCACGGAACAGTTAGGACAGAGAGTCGGTCTGGAATCCTCCCGTATGCTTGTTTATGTTGTTTAACACTCTTTAGCTAATACCATGCTTTTTGAAGTTAATGGGTTTCTGAATAAGGTTTAGAGAGTGCCTCACTCCCCTGTTGTACGACGGGGTGCTGCAAAGGTTAATTAGCCTTTAACCACAATACGAGAGTGGTGGACCTGTTCCCGGCCCGCCTTCCGTCTCCCGTGTCCGGGGAAACTTAAAAGCTGACTTTTTGACCCTTCCCCTTGGCTCGCTTAGGTGAATGCAGGAGGATGACGTCGAGGAGCTGGGGGCCTAAGAGGGGCTCAAGTCCGTTGCCTGTCCATCGGCTCGTGTTGTCTAGACCAAGTCTTGTGTCTTCTTCACTCCAATTCAATCTACTTGTTATCTCTATCTTCAACGCTTTCGCATTTGATTTTTCATCCTTCCTCGGGAGTCTTAATTGCATGATGGCAACCGGCTCTGCAATTCCAGAGAAGAGCTCCTCCCACCTGCTGCCACTGACTTCTAGTCGAGATGAAAACAACGCCACGACCAATAGCAGCAATATTGTCGATTTCGATGGCCCCCAAGACCCTTACAACCCCATCAACTGGCCATTTTCCAAGAAGATCATCACCAGTGCCTTGTATAGTCTGACCAGTCTAGGCAGTGTCTGGGCGAGCACGGCGTATGCGAACTATCCCCTCCGACAAATGCACACATGGACTTTGACTAACGCCACCCCCTCCGTGCAGGTATGCCCCTGCCAATGAAGGCATTGCAGAGAGGTTCAACGTGTCATCCGAAGTAGCGCTGATTGGCACAAGCTTATTACTTCTAGGGTAAGCCACCTTCGTAACCATTTCTCCGCATCCTCGCTTACATCCCTACCATTCACTCAGCTGGGGATTTGGTCCTCTCCTATGGGCTCCACTGTCCGAAATATATGGACGAAAATGGCCGGTTTTAATACCGTTTCTTGTGTCCACGGTTATGACATTCGGAACCGCCGCTGCAAACGATATTCAGACCGTCCTCATCACGCGCTTCTGCACTGGTTTCTTTGGGTCTGCGCCCATCACGTGTACTGGAGGGGTTTTCGTCGACCTATGGCATGCAACTCAACGTGGAAACGCGATCGTCGGGTATACACTATGTGTCTGTGGTGGTCCGGTATGTTCCTGTTCTAAATCTCCAATGATGAGCTGATCAATTCTTAGGCTCTTGGTCCGGTGGTTGGTGGCGCCATCATTTACTGTGGAGTGAACTGGAGATGGACTGAATACGTATGTACTTTTCCTGAACCATCTTCTCGTCACCCCGCAACTAGATTCCAGCTAACACATGACACTAGGTGACCGGCATCCTGCAAGCCACAGTCCTCCTTCTCGACATGATCTTCATCCACGAAAGCTACGTGCCCATTCTCCTCACCCGAAAAGCGCACCTCCTCCGCCTCTCAACTCGTAACTTCGCCCTTCATGCCGCCTGGGAAGAAAAGGAAGTGCACGTACGCGAGCTCGCCATAAAATTCGGCTTACGCCCCCTCCAAATGATGATCACACCGATCTGCCTTTTCATAACCATATACGTATCTTTCATCTACGCAGTCTTCTATGCTTCATTAGCATCCTTCCCTATAATATTTCGCGAGACGAGAGGATGGGACGAGCTGATATCTTCTCTTCCGTTTCTTGCCATCTTAGGTGGAATTATACTGGGTGCCATCCTTAATTTCCTGAATCAAAAGTATTACAACAAGCGGTATATTGCTAACGACTGCAAACCTGTCCCCGAAGCCAGGCTTCCCCCCATGATGATCGCATCCATCGTGCTAGCTGCTTCGATGTTCATCCTCGGATGGACCTCACAGCCCGAAATCCACGCATCCAGCACCATAATCGGTGTTCTAATGCTTGGGTTCGGGTACTACACGATCTTCACATCAGGGTTGAATTACCTCATCGACACATTTCAGCGATGGGGCGCAAGTGCGTTGGCGGCGAATACGTTTGCGAGAAGTGTGCTTGCGGCTGTGCTACCGTTGCTTATTCCGGCGATGTATAAGCGGTTGGGGAATGGGTGGGCATTTACTGTATTGGGAGTCTTTGCGGTGCTGAATGTGCCTGTACCGTTTGTGTTTTGGTTTCGGGGGGAGAGGATTCGAGGGTTGGGGAAGTATACTTCTAATATGGGATGAGTTTGGGAATATAGATTACGACTTTAACATAGAGTCTAATGCTTAACTCTAAATGATGTATTCTCTTTCAAATGCGGGGAAGCAATTTACTTTCCCTGGCTGAAATTAATATACTCTAATAGCTGTAGGATTTCACGTGTAATCAGACTAATGACTGAGGCCTTGTAATTGGACATGTGCTAATTCGTCTGTGATAAATGGAAGGGATGTTAAAACCAATTCATAGATAATAATACAATGAACACGCAAGAATCCAACGATAACCAAAAAGAACCCTTGTCATTCTCAGGGAAATAAAAATGAGAAATGGACAATTTTGCCGATATAGATATGGGAAATAGGAAATATTACGCTGGACTAGAATTGAATAGGATATCAATGGTTCCTAGTAGAAGTGATTGCAGGAGACATCTTCGTTAGGGCCAATTTATTCGGCTCCGCATATGCAGTCGAAGTCAAGCTGATATTATCCATCGGCAAGCGTCTAGCCACGGAGGTATGCCTTTGAAAAGAATGCGTAACACGGATTCCCATGCAACCGGATGATTCATTTTGATTTGTCGAGAGGCCGGTGCTACTGATAAGTGTACGTAGAAGTGGTTGGAGCCAAAGTATGCAAGCAGTAATGAAGTACGAGCCAACCTCAATAACAGCCCAAGCGACCAGGCAGATATTGATATATACTCCGTCGGGGATATTGGCGAGATTCTCGTCGAAACTGACATTGGCCAGGATAGTACTGCAAACGACACCACTACAGAGTCATTAGTACTATTACCTCATGGGTTTGGGGAAAGACCTACATCATTCCGGATAGAAAAGCGATCATAGCGCTGATCTTAATGGGAATTTTCAATTGAATCTCGAACAGGGGGACCATCGGCAACATGAACATTACGAAAGCAATGAGCATGTTTGCAACGTAAAAGCTTTGAAAAAGCTTGTCGATGTTCCCACAATGACCATCAGGTATCGTCTTATCCCAATTGTAGGAAAATGGGCGGCAAATGGTGAGAGAACCAGCAATGATAGCACCAGTGATGGCAATGATTGCAGTTGCTGTCACATAGGTAGCTATTCGAAATGAGCGCGTCGTAAACATGCGCACGTAGAAGACCAGGATGGATAGCTTTGCACAAGCAGTTGCCATGGGATGAACCGACTTGTGGATTTTGAGCAACATGAGGTAGATGATCATCCGTTCTGGGTCATCGTTCATGATTGCTGTGACATGTTGTCCAGCACCACCGACCTTCACTAGAACTTCGAACTATTAGCAGGAGTGTACATTTAGTCAAGAAGGAAACTTACGGATGATGAGTACGCAGTTAATGGTACAAAAGAAATAGCCCATTGGCATCAAATACCAGAAGTCAGCGTCATGGGCATTGTTGCTGAGGCGTCTGGAAATGTAGAACAGAAGAAAAAATAATGTTTGAAGGATAAGGTATGATATGGCGGCTACAAAAAGAGGGACACCCATGTTCGCTGCCAGCCACTCCGAGGACATAATGGTTGTGGAGATCGCCATGATTGTGTGTAGTGGAGAAGAAGAATTTCCAAAGGAAAAAAGAACATGGGGTTTTTGACAGTGGCTGGACCGCTCGTTGTAGGACGTTCACTCGTTCAACCTCTTTTCTGAAACGAATGGATTATTCATTGAGGCTCAACAATGACTTGCTTAACCTTACAACCTAGAAGCTCAACAAACATTGTATCATCACCTTACTGAGCTATTTGGATGTTATGCAGGCATTCACTTTCTTGATCAAATGAATCTCAGCGTTCCTCTGCCCTCCCACACATAGTTCCACTTATGCAACTACTCCACACCCGACCAAGATGTCCCAGTGCTTTGGTGTATATGAGATCCGAGATAGCGAATCACATCCTAGCCTTACATTTATTATTATATGGCTTATCATTTTGCGCTCTTGGAAACCTTTTATAGTCATCTCGTAATCACCTTGTCTTCATGATGAGGCTAGCTATTGGTTATCCAAGAAACCCCTCCACGTTAACCAAATCAAAAATCAAGCATCATGTGATTGTATTTGTGTCAACTGGATGGAATGAAAAGGAAAAAAGTCCCAGCGATGTATAGTGTAAATAATAGAACTATAATAGATAGCTTATGATTGAATCTCTACTTAACCCGCCTCTTCATAATTAACTTTGCGTTCGAACTCGGTACGCTCACATCTTTGAACTCGAAATTGAGATTTTCCACGCTTTCAAATTCGCAATCGAAGTTCATGATAAAATAAATAGCAATGAGCTTTGCAACATTGGTTACGTGGAATCTGCCCGGGCTACAGAAACCAATTTTTAGTTCTAAAGAGATTCTGTATGCAGTCCTTGACCAACTTACCATGATAGTTTGGAATTCCCCCAGAAGGGCCATTCCCTTTTAATATCTGTAGACGTCTTTCCCATATTTCTGAACCGTGATGGATCGAACTTTTGACCATTTGGGTAGATGTACTCATCGTTCATGATGTCATATTGGTAGAGCCCAACTATTTCGCCTTTCGGTACGGTGTATCCGTCGGAAAATGTGTATGGCTCCAATGGAACGCGATTGATTACGGTTGAAAGAAAGCAGTGAGTACGTATCGACTCAGTCAAAAAGCTTTCTAGTAATGGGAGATTGGAAAGGTCTGATGAGGGATCGTCCAGGGCATCTTTAACTTCCTCTCGGAGGGCAGGGAGATACTCTGGATGAGTAAAAAGGTCTTGAAGAAGATTAGTGGCTACCTATACAGTAGAGCCAATAGAAAGCCTTACAACGTCTGGCATTATGCTTACCATTGGGGTGGCTGCCGTCGAAGCAATGAACAGTGTGTTCATGTCAAAATTGATTCGAGATTCATCGGAAAGGTTCCTAACAAGTGCTTCCAAAATGGAGTGCTACACTACAAGCGAATTAATATGGTTATCTCAACATCAGGCTCATATGATCTCACCGGCTTTGTATTCGCGCTCTTAGACCCAAATTCAACGTTATCACGGTGCCTTTCGGTCTCGGTACGTATAGTCTCCAAAATGTACTTTTGATTTAAGTTGCGACCCCTGATTAGTGTGGCAGCAAAGCTTCATATATAATTAGCATTTGATAGGCGCTTTGGAATAAGGTTATCACCCACGGCACAAGTAATGATGGGAGCAACCTTGCTGCTTCTGCAACAATTGTGACTTCATCAATGTAGCTTAGGCCACGGTCGATAAAGACTGGATTATTTGCTAGAACGAAGATTAGAGACGGCTGAAGGATTTTTGGATATATTGGCGCCACAAACCAACATGATCATCGAACATCATTCGGATATTCATTCGCGCAGCCAAATGTTTTACCGTGTCCCATAGAGAAACCTTGCTCGTTCCTACGAGGTGTTTAGCGAACCGTTCATTTGAAATGCTGGGTGGAATTTCGTACCGTCAGGTTGAGCGCCCAAATCTAGTGCCACGTCAATCTCTTCCTTCATATACTCAATGAACTTCGTCTTCAACTCGGGAAATTGATGGCTCAAAGTTCTGATTGCGCGCACTACTGGCATGCCCTCATCCTCCCTTCGATCCGGCCATTCATGACCAAATGTGTACTTTGGCTGGAAGTGTTGCTTTGACCAAGCATGGCTAGAGAGGTGATTGATGCTCATGTTGTTAAGGTCGTTCCAGTGTTCCCTGCTTGAGACTAAATGAAGACGGTTACCCGGTATGGGTACCGAAAACGGCGCACCTCTGTGCTGCAATAGATTTAGCTACGTTCCAATAGTAGCACACTATCAACATACCCTTTCTGCCTCTTCAATTAGGATGCGTCTTCCACGGACTAGAAACTTCAAGGATCCTGGAATACGAAAGAAGATCTTGATCAAAAAACAAACCGAAAGAACCAATACAATAGTGACGAATGGTAGGGAGGCCATTGTGTGTGAATAAGCATTTTCCAGAAGATGGGGAATGGTCGCTATAAGTACTTCAAATTAAAAAGCAAAAGATAACGTCTTGGCGTAAGCAGTGTAAATTCCTACGGCACAGCCTGCGGGTTAGCGGCACTTCACGCATGTACATGATACAAACGAGCCGGTTCACAGTATATGAATACCTAACTACTCCGCTTTAATTTGCGTGTTCATGCTAGACCGTATAATTCAGCCACCGAATGCCCCATCTGGTGTACGAGAAAGCAAGGCCCACATATGGGCCATATGCGCTGACCATTAAACCAAACACCAACTCTATCAAGACTTTTAAACCTACATTTAAAACCCTGCAATTCCTATCCATGTTCGCCTATTTGAATGTAACCCCCAAAGTATTTAAAATGTAAATCATGTCAGCCACAATAGGGATCAAGTTTTTCTCAAATCAATGATCCATGCCCCCCTTCATCCACCTCAGATTAGACAAATAGATTAAATTGTGGCCTGACATGATGTGTAACAGCGACAGCCAATCCAGATTTAGGGGAAACATCCTCTGGACTGTTCCATCCGACCGTGCGGTTTCTGTCGCACGAATAACCCTAGTTCCAGGCAACCGGCCGATAGAGGTCGGGCCTTTCTCTGATCGGGATTGGACCTTTTGATCGGGCATTTGGGAGTGTCTACACAACCCGTTTGTGTCAGGAAAAATAAAAGAAGCATTTTGATGTAAAACTTCGATATCTCATGGGTGGTAATAGGCGGTGGAAGATAGAACACAGGGTAGGTGGTCAAGAACTGATCAGTGAGAAATTCGGAAGACTTTTCAACAAAGGGACTGGAACTTTCTGATACACCTCAAATACATACAGCTGAATAGCCTCATTTGTGGCAGTGTCTCAAGGGTCTCAGCAAATTCATCTATCGAAAATACAGTGACCGATTTTGGACCTCCTTAGGACGCTAAATACAAGATCTTTGACAAGGTCTTGCATCTCTCATAAGTCACATTGTATGAGTGATTCGGAGAATCCTTTTGGCCAAAATAGTCGATGAGCTTCGGTCGTAAATTTTTGATATACACTCTCTGCCATTCACCCCCATTCTATATTGACTGAGAGACTATATGCGATGCACCATTAGAAAGTTATCCCACATGCTTAAAAACCAAAAGAAAAATCGAGTTTAGTTTATATCAGACCTTGGTCGGACTTTTCTATATATTGGCCATGTGTCCTGGTTTCATCCTTGTTGGGTACGACGAACACGTCTCAAGTAAGGTTCTAAGTTTTGGCCCATGCCGTTCTATACTCTCCTTATCCGCGATGAAAGTACTCCTGCGTTTCGGCGGAATGATCCCATCAATCCCGATCAAGTACCCCAGATTATATGTCATTTGACTGGAAACACTTCTTCTGTCCAATTCCTCCTATGTTACGGAATGCTTTATTGACAGCACTAGAATTGAGACGCGATTATTTCGACAGGGAATGCACCACCTGGACTCGCCACTACACCATCATCTCACCAACTGCGTCATTGGGAAAACCCCTATGAGTTTGATCCTAAAGTCCCCAAAGGCCTTTGGATCTCCAGAAACAAGGTACTTAGCAAAACGTATTCCACTTGTGGTACTACTCTTATGGAGACTTAAGCGAGATCTCATTGGCTTTCCCATAATTGTTTCCTTGGTGCAAGCTAGCGATTGGGACTATGAAGTGCTCAAGATGATATTTCCATGACAGCAAAAGAATGGGCGCTTTGGTAAACAGGCAGGCGGAATTAATGGTATGTTGGAGACATCGGATTTAGCTATACGTCAGTAGTCTAGGTAGAAGTCTATGAGTGAATCCAAATGTATATTTCGAATATGAATACTTGATACATTGCGTTAATCAATGCATTTAACCAGAGACCAATGTGCGAAGAGTAATGTAAGAAATGTCCAAATTTGACATTACAGTATGATAAACTTATGTTTTTCACTATCATTGGTACAGGCCAAAATTATCCATCGCAACACATCATCGACAATTGATCACTAAAGATAACGATATGTATCGTTTTACAATCGGTGGAATCTTTGACCGATTGATATATGTTTAGTCTGAGTAATCCGAACAGCCTTATTTAGATCGGTAGATAGTTCTGCCGTCGGATCGATTTTCATCCGATTTGGAGAAGTGGTGAATACATTGTGGCACGAGTTCGTAATTAGTCGGTGATGCAGAATAATCATTTACGTCTAATATTTCGTTATACACACTATACCATTTATTGATAATACAGGTCGACGCTTATTCATGAGGATATACACTGGACACCCATTCTCAACTACAACTGCCATTTTGCAAATAAATAACCTCATTCCAGTTCACTCCTTAACGCAATATCTATCATACATTTGAAGCCTCCAAACACATTAACACGTATTTACTTTATACACTTTCTTATCATGTCTATCCAGACCGTCGTACTCATCTCTGGCACCAACAGGGGTATATGTTGAGAAGTGATCACTGTTAGATG
>AJFL01000435.1:0-15131 GCA_000467735.1 Rhytidhysteron rufulum CBS 306.38 | reverse complement strand
TAGGCGGGGATAAAACCCCTTCCGCGTTGCCATGGGGGTTTACTTGCTAACCGTTCACCTTCTTGTTACTCTGTAACACTAATGCACGTACCAAATCCTCTGGCAAACGACACAATCCCTTGAAGTCAAAATCATGGCCAAATTATATTCTCATGCACTCCTTTTTCCAGTTATCGAATGTTTCGGGATGGGAGGTCCTTGTATGTGATTAATAAAACTCTCTTTCTAGGATTTACGAGGTTCATGGCTGTCGTAGGGCATTTCTTAACATTTTTTACTAGAAATGACATACTATTTCAACAACGAAATTACGTAGTGATCTCTTGCGAAAGTTCATTAAACTATGATTTCATTTTCTACCAAAGATCTTCGAGAATGATAAATATATTACACAGCAACAGCTACCTGCTGTCCAAGATAAAAAGACTTCTCAATAGCATTCGCAACCGCCACAGCATCATCTCTCTTCATAGGTAGTTCATGCCTACCTGAGTGTTCCAAAAAGATACCATTCTCGCATAATCCACGCCCGATAATAGCCAACTGCCTCAAAGCATCCGAATCATTCCGTCCCATACAATGCACGGTTGGAATGTCCAGCTTCTCTGACGTATAAACGGGATGATAGAAGCGTGGGAACCTCTCTACTCCTAATTGATTCGTCCTAAGCTCCTCAACGTATTGGACCTTGTCGTTGATGTGGAGAGCGTTGCGGGTTTGGTAGAGTGAGCAGGCTTCCCAGCCTAGTTCGAGCATAAGGGTTCGTTCGATTGGATCCAATTTCTCTACAAAGGAACATTTCTCTAGGTCTTGCTTTCTGGATGTTGTGTTTAGGACGATACCGTGGAATTCCTTCACATCGTCGTCAGTCAGATGGCCGAGGAAGGACATCACTTCGTCCTGCTTGTACTTCGCATCCGGGGAAACGATGAAACTCGAACTGAAGAAGACTCCGAATTTGAACTTCGGTGGTTCGTTGGGAAGGGTAATGCGTCGATGTAGGAGATATGAGATTGCTAGGCTGGCGCCTTGGCTGAATCCTAGGATGCCATCGAAAGGTCCGTCACTCTCGATCATCTCCTCAACCAGCTTGTGGGCTTCTGCTGTGCCAGTGTTTGCGGCATCCTCATAGTATGCTACTGCATGTGAGATTTGGGGACTCGTGGAGGTGTGTTGGTAGGTACTTACCTAGGTAAGGCGGGTCGAAGTTTCCAGTAAAGACTAACCAGGTCAGCAAGGTTATTGTGGGGGGGGAATGGTCAAGACCCATGAACATACCGGATTTTCCAACGGGGAGCTCTCCTTCTACAAAGACCAATTCATGCTCCCCACCCAATGCATTCATGGTTGGTAGGAGTTGGCTTCGAAGGCATTCACCATTGGTGCCATATCCGTGTAGACACAAGAGCTTCATGATGACTTGTTTGTTTTGTTTTTCTTGAACTAGGGAAATTCTGATTTCATCGATCTGCTATGTATATCACCATATTGAGTCCATGTTATTTTGAATTTCTGAATTGGGTGTAGCTCTGGTCCAGCGACACTGACCAATCAGCGTTCGAGGAATGCTCCGCGGTGCAACCCCAAGCCACAGCCACTAGTGAGCCGCGGCAAAATCTTACATAGCATGGCACGGAACATTGTATTCCCATCGTCCTCCCACCGTATTCACCTGGTATACGTTCTCCGAAGAGATGTTCGGAAGGAATGTCCCATTTTTTCGGAGGCGTTCTATATCATGGTTTCATTGTGCCGTGGTGTATTCAATCATTCACCGGTCTAGGCCTTTGAGTTTGTCCGCTATCCATCCATACAGAGTTGACCTACGAATTCTCCGCGGCGTATTACTTCGATATCGATAAGCAGCCTCCTCCGTCCTACATACCCCACGGCGTTATCCACACCCCACGGGCAGCGAGGTGAAAGCAACCACTCAGCCAACGTCCGTCCCTGCATTCAGCCTTACCCGTATCCAGCACGTGGCTGCCCACGTTTTGACGCCCACATGCTCCCACGTGCGGAATGTCGGACAACTCTAGCCATATCCGGCAGGCCGGTAGAAAAAGTCTAGAACCTATCCAAACGCCACACCATCCCAACTTCCTCTTCCTTTCACTTGTGGCTGCCTACCTGACATCTCAGCCCAGGTGAAGGATCAATAGCGCCGGTAATCAACCGTATCCAGATCCGGAGGATTGCTTGTTCCACATTATAAATCGATCGAGGCAAACAAGGCTGCCGAGAATGCGGGCTGGGGTCGTACATACAGATATGATATAAGGCTGTTGGTGGCCATCGAAGATCGAATCATCCCCACATTGCCTTACGCTGGCTGTGACGCGATCCTCTCCACTCGTTTGATCCTTCTCGAGAATCATTTTGCAGAGAAGGATGTCTGGTTCGACTCTTCCAAGTGGGAGCCATGGCTTCGATCCGGCTGAGCCTATTGCCGTTGTCGGCATGGCTATGCGGTTCCCTGGTGGTAGCACAGACAGCAAGCGGTTCTGGGATATGCTGCAGCATGGTCGATCGGCACATGGACCAATTCCAAAGTCTCGATTCAATATGGACGGATACTATCATCCCGATGGAGCTCGGGCTGGTTCAGTAAGTTGTGTCAATGTTGATGCGTGACTTCGCTGACGGGGATGAAGATCAATATCAAAGGGAGCTATTTTCTCGAAGAAGACCCGTTTTACTTTGATGCGCCCTTCTTTTCTATGACCGCGAATGAAGCAAATGGCACTGATGGCCAGCAAAGACTTATGCTTGAAGTGGCATATGAGACATTGGAGAATGGTATGATGATCTCGTCATATTCAGAGCTGCAATACCATCTAACACATGACCAGCTGGTGTTCCCATGCATAGCGTCATTGGTAGCGACACCAGCGTATATGTGGGATGTTTTACCAAAGACTTTGAAAGTGTGGGAGGGAGAGACCCATGTAAGTTGCGTAACCTGTACCAGCCCACCTAAAAGAAGAGACTCTTTGACACTCAATACAGATGGTGGTCCATTCTATGCAGCAACTGGCAATGGACAGTCCATGTTATCGAATCGGGTTTCATGGTTCTTCGACCTACGCGGACCCAGCTTCACCATCGATACAGCCTGTTCCTCTAGTCTATATGCCGTACATTTAGCTTGTCAGTCACTGAGGACTGGTGAGGCTAAAATGGTAATTAATCTTAATGACTATTGTAAGTTATAGTATGACTAAGTCTTCATCAGGCATTGGTAGGTGGAACCAATCTCATCTATGATCTTAGCTACATGAGAGATATGTAAGTCAATCCTCAACACTCAACCCTCATGAATCCCTCTCATCACCGTAGGGTTACGATGACCTTTTTCTCCCCGGACGGAATTTGTCATAGTTTCGATCATCGCGCCAACGGATATGCCAGAGGAGACGGTATTGGTGGTGTGTTACTAAAGACCGTTCGTCAGGCTATAGCTGATGGTGACACCATTCGTGCTGTCATTCGAGGCACTGGGCTGAATCAAGATGGAAAGACACCTGGTATTACCATGCCATCTCCTCAAGCACAAGCTGATCTCATTCGATCAACGTATGCTTCCGCTGGTCTACCAATGGACAAGACGGCATACTTTGAAGCTCATGGTAAGCGACACCCCAAAGTCCCTTTTAAACTCTGCTCATATTCGCTAGGGACTGGTACCGCTATTGGAGACCCTTATGAACTTTCAGCCCTTGGAGCGACCTTTGGCAAGGTGAGGACTTCCGAGAACCCCATATATGTCGGTAGTGTCAAGACGAATATTGGACATCTCGAAGGCTGCGCTGGCCTTGCTGGATTGATCAAAACCGTTCTCGTCCTGGAACATGGACAGATCCCTCCTCTGGCCGGTTTCGAGAAGGCAAACCCAAGACTGAAGCTGGATGAGTGGCATGTTGCTCTTCCAGAAATGCTGGTCCCATGGCCTGAAAGTGGGGTCAGGCGTGCCTCTGTGAACTCATTTGGATATGGTGGTGCTAACGCACACGTGATCGTCGATGATGCGGAACATTTTCTGCGAGAACGTCAACTGGAGGCATCACACCAGACTGCGATCTACGAGTCTGATTCAGATGAAGGTAGCGGATACTTCAGTCTCGTTCCGACGCCTGTTGGTGAAGATGCAGATCCTCTAGCGCAGGAGCACAAACTCTTCGTCTTCTCTTCGGCCGATCAAGCCGGGCTCCAAAGAATCGCTGCCACATACTCCAACCATCTCGACGAAGAACTGGATTCATCCGATGCATCATTCATCACCGACCTTGCCTATACCCTTGCCTCGAGGCGATCGCTCTTGGATCATAGAAGCTTCGTTGTGGCGAACTCGGGAAGTGATCTGATTCAACAGCTGAAGAGCGGACTTCCAAAGCTTCGTCGCACTGCGAAGAACAACAACACTTTCTTCATATTTAGTGGACAAGGCGCACAATGGCCTACTATGGGCAAGCAGCTCATCACCTTCCCGGTTTATCGACAAAGCCTTCACAAAGCACAGGCGACTCTTCTTAATCTCGGGGCTTCATGGTCACTGATCGAAGAGCTTTTTGCATCAGATGACTCTAGTCGCGTTAACTCCCCAGAATTTAGTCAACCGCTTTGCACTGCTCTCCAGCTGGCTTTGGTTGATCTCTTAGAGGGTTGGGGAGTTCAACCGAAGTCGGTAGTCGGTCACTCTAGCGGTGAAATAGGTAAGATAAGTGATCTGTTCCGCGTTGGATGATACTAACGAAGTTGAAGCTGCTGCATATGCCGCTGGTCATCTTACCCATGAAGATGCAATGAAAGTCGCCTATCTACGAGGTATCTTCTCAGCCGATGTCAACCGACGACAACCCAACGTTCGAGGAGCCATGATGGCAGTGGGTTTGTCTCCGGAAGGTTGCGCCCCATATATGGCTCAGATTCGGGCAAACTCAGTTGTGGTCGCCTGCATCAATTCCCCATCCAGCGTTACACTTTCCGGTGACGAAGATGCCATAGTAGAGCTTGAGAATATGCTCAACAAAGACGGGGTATTCGCTCGTCGATTACGCGTGCAAACAGCCTACCACTCGCATCACATGAAGGTCATTGCTGGGGACTACTTGAATTCTATGGGGAGTTTGAACATCCCCGAAGGCAGGTCAAACGAAGTCACCATGTTCTCATCCGTCACAGCCAGCCCAATCTCTGCGGAGGAAATGGGTGCGGAGTACTGGGTGAAGAATCTTTTGGGTACCGTTAGATTTTCCGAAGCCGTACGTGCTTTGATCACACAGCCAGTGAACCCCAAGAGCAGGAGGAAGGTTCCAGTCGCATACTCGGCCATGATCGAATGTGGTCCGGCAGAAGCATTGAAGGGCCCACTCAACCAGATCTTAGCGGCGACCGACGAAAAGCTTCTTTCTTCAGTACCATACATTTCACTACTATCTCGTGGACAAGATGCTGGAATCACGGGGATGAAAGCTGCAGGAAAGCTCTGGGCGCAAGGTATCAAGATTGATCTCGCCGCAGTCAATTTCCCATACCGTTCTTCAACCAAACAAGTCAAACATAAAGCTTTGGTCAATCTACCACCTTATCCCTGGAATCACAATAAGCAATACTTCCACGAGTCAGCCTGGGGAAAGAAATATCGCTATGTCGAAAAACCCAGGACAGATCTTCTTGGGTTGCGTTTGGAAAACCAGAATCCGAACGAGCCACGTTGGCACAACTGGGTCAGGCTATCGGAACAACCTTGGTTGTCTGATCATAGGGTTCAGCAAATGATTCTTTATCCCGGTGCGGCATTCGTTACCATGGCGTTCGAAGCCGCTCGTGAACTGATCGATCCCAATCGAGGTCTGAAGGCAATCCAAGCAGAAAACCTGCAATTCAAGCGTGGAATGGTTATCCCAAATGGAGACGGGGCGGTCGAAACGTCAATCCACCTGCGACCAGTGGATGAACAACGAGATAGTATCACCTCTTGGGCATTTACGGTATTTTCACAGCCTGAAGGAGAGTTGTGGCAAGAGAACTGTACTGGTGTGGTTTCACTAATCTATTTGGCGGATGTGGACCAGGCCGAGGCCGATGCGCTAGAATGGCAGACGAACCTTGCATTACTTCACTCCATCAGCAAACGAGCCACAAGGAACATCTCACCCGAAACCTTCTACAACCTCTTCGATAGAAAGATGAACCTCCAATATGGTCCTCTTCACCAGAACGTAACGAGATGCATTGCGGGAACCGGCGAAGGGCTAGGTACCATCAAAATCCCAGACACCAAAGCAATCATGCCAGCGCAATTCGAATACCCCCATCTTATCCACCCTTCCACCTTGGATTCAGTATTTCACATGCAAGCGCTTGGGTATCTACACAGCTTGTCCGGTGATGAATCTCTGGTTCCGATTTCCATTGATAGCATCTATGTTGCAGCAGACACGCCCACTGCTCCTGGAACGGAACTTCTGGGATACTCAAAGGGTACTCAAAGCACGTCTGGCGATACAGTTGGAGATATAGTTCTCTCAGATGATCAGTGGGCATCGCCTAAGGTGGTTGTTCGTGGGTTCCTCTCCCGAGACATGTCAGTGACGGCGCCAGCTGCTGGAGTAGACACCAGAAGCAAGAAATGCACAAACTTCGAGTGGATTCCCTTACCCGCCGAACAGGTGGCCAGCAGCAAACAAGAAACAGACGGCCAAGTTGACGTCACTGCATCCGAGGCACCAACGCCGCCTGAGGTTGCCGAAATATTAATTCTTCGGAATGCCGATGCATCTGCCGATGTTTTGCATCTTATGATGAGACTCGCCGACCAATTCGATGAACTTCATTTTCGAGTCAGGACAGCAATTTATCCTCAATCCAACGAAGAAAACGCCATTGATGCAACTGGAAAAACGGTCGTATCATTGGTTGAGGCTGAAGAACCAGTGATTGCAAAGTGGGACGAAGCAGGATTCAACAGATTCCGAACTCTCGCATTTCAAGCTGATTCCATCATCTGGATTACCCGCGGTGGTGATAGCGTTACTGAGAAGGATCTTCAATTCCATATTTCAACTGGTCTACTTCGTACTGTTCGGGTTGAGAGACCGCAGCTTAAGTTGGCTCATTTGGATATTGATCCCAAGACTAGCCTTTCAGTGACAGGAACTGCATCCTTGGTGATCGACGCTTTCAAGGCTTCTATTCTGAGCACTACAGATGCGTTTGAGCATGAGTTCGCCGAAGTTGGAGGCAAGCTAATGGTTCCCCGGCTATTGATGCAGGAGAGTTTCCATAACGAACTCGGCCGACAATATCAACAAAGTGTTTCAGAGCATCGGCTTGATAGCATAGGACGACACCTCACAGGCTCTATCACCTCTGATGGAAAGGGAATCGTCTGGTCAGATAATGCAAATTTCGCAAGAGACATCGGAGCCGACGAAGTGGACATCCGAACGTCCATCATATCCGTGGAGCGTTCAACGAGATCAAAAGAGTCCATTACTGCAACGGATGCAGCTGGTGTGATCATAGCCGTGGGATCTAATGTCACTGGCCTCTCTGTCGGAGACCGAGTTGTTGTTTGTGGGCCTCATGGACTAGAATCTCATGTTCGAACCCCGCAAAGCCTTGTGCGACAGATTCCAAATTTCATGGGCTTAAATGTTGCTGCGGGTCTACCATCCGCACTTTCTACTGCAGAAGCCTTGATGACTGGGGCGGGTAATGTTCAGGCTGGCGAGACCGTCCTTATCTGCGCCATGCCAGGTAACATCCAGCAGGCGTTGATCTCCTTTGCCACACACGTCGGTGCGAACGTCTTTGTTACGACTGAGACGCCAACCAATAGGCGTCTGCTTGAGGACTGCTTCGACCTCTCTGGAGATCAAGTCCTGGGTTCTGTCCGCAGTGAGGCGACATGGAAGACACTGAAGTGTCTCACAGGTGCAGATGGAGTCGATGTGGTGATCAATACCATTGGAGATGCGATTGAACAGTCTATGGCTACCTTGGCTGACTTTGGTCGCTTCGTCATTTCAGGGGGTCACAAGATCTCCCAAGTCGTGGAAAAGCAGGCTCGGAATATCACATTGGCGACAGTGGATATCGAGCATATGGCACAAGCGTCTCCCTCGAGGCTCGCGAAGATGTTTTCACGTGGCTGGGAGCGTGCACGAGACGGGTATCTGGACAACTTTGTCTCTGGCAAGAGATTCCGAGTGAATGATTTCAGTAAAGCCTGCGACTATCTCCAAAGCAAGAAATGTGCAGGAGGAGCTGTACTCACACTCTCGCCCAGTGATATCATCTCTGTTCGTCCACCAACTTCAAAAAGCCTACAACTTGATGCGCAAGCAACATACGTCCTATCTGGCGGTCTTGGGGGTATCGGAAGGTCCATTGCAGAAATGATGTTTGCAGCCGGAGCACGTAATATCAGTTTCGTCTCTCGCTCAGGTGCTTCCTCAGATGAGGCCAAAGGACTGCTCGAGAGCTTGAAGGAACGTGGCTGCAACGCTCAAGCATACGCTTGCGATATTACGAATCCTGATGCAGTCGCGACATTTGCACAGGATAGCGCCGAAAGAGGAGAGAACATCAAAGGTGTTGTACAATGCGCCATGGTCCTCCGCGATAGCATGTTCGACAATATGACCTTTGAGCAGTGGACTCAATCTCTAGCACCCAAAGTACAGGGAACCTGGAATCTACATCAATCCCTACCCAAGGATATGGACTTCTTCATCATGCTATCCTCGATGGCCGGCGTTATCGGTAATCCAGGTCAAGCCAATTACTCCGCCGCAGGAACCTACCAGGACGCACTGTCGAGACACCGTAGAGCTAATGGTTTAGCATCCACGACCATCGATCTTGGTATCGTGTCAGATGTGGGATACATCGCGGAAAACGCACAAGAATTCAAGCGACTTGATTATTTGAAGAACCTCTTCATCTCCGAACGAGATCTCCATTTGATCCTGTCAGCAGCCATGCTAGGCCAGACACGAGACGGTGCATCAGTACCATCTCAACTCGTGACGGGTGTAGCCAAAGAACTACTAGCTGGTGGCAGCCTCGGAACCGCCATGTCCTCCGATCTTAAATACATCAACCTCCAAGATGCCAGCACCAACGACAACAACTCCGCCGATGCATCCGAAGACGAAGACATAAAGCAAAAGCTTAAAGCAGCCGAAACATTCGCAAGTGCGTGCAAGCTCGTTGAAGATGTCTTGATCACCAACCTAGCCAAGGCATTAACGATGGAAAAAGAAGACGTGGATTTGGAAAAACCGATTCATGCATACGGAGGTTGGTGGAATGCTCTCTCTCGCTGTTTCTCATGCTTCTCGATCTAATTCTTGTTTTTAGTTGACTCGCTTTTGGCCGTGGAGGTCCGCAACATGATTTTCAGGAAATTGAAAGCTGATATCTCGGTTTTTGATATTATGAGTAATATGTCACTTGTGCAGTTGTCGGCGAAAACGGCTAGTAAGAGTAAGCTGGTGAGGGCTGAGATTGCGGCTGAAGGGGCGCAAGATTGATGTGGAGGTGGGAAGTGATGGTGGGTTCACAAAGATTAGCTTGGTGTATCATATGGCCTTTTCTTTTCCTTTGTAACAATAGTCACTAGAACCTTATTTCTTACGTATACTTGAAGGTAATTTCAAGATATTATTTCGTCTCTAAAGCCTTGAATATATCTAACAATAATGGACATTTCTTTTTCGAAGGACTTCATCATAGCAAGGATATCCCCAAGAAAGCATGAAACCCACCCAACGTTTGGTGATGAGTAATCAACTTAGACACATCAAGCCACCATGCATCCAGAATTGTCCCGACGCCACAGGGTAGTATAGGTACCAGATATCATAAGCAACACAGAATACGTTGCCAATCCCGTAGTTCAGTTCAGAATCCTCCGGAAAGCAGGGTCGATGAGCCGCCACTGCGTTACCTTGAACGCAAGAAAGGAAATGGAGGGGGGAGAAGTCCGGCTTACGGTCAATGGCAGCCAATCATCAAGTTGACCACCAACAAACAGCCTTACCAACATAAGCAGTAGAACTCTTCCAATTACGGTGCAGCAGCACAGCATACACGGCAACCAATCGATAGGCTAGGTATCAACTTATCGTATGACTCGTATTCATCGATACGGGGTATTTGTATCAGTCAAGCTCGCATTTAGGTATATTAGCCAAGAGCCTGGTTATGCTTTTCCACCCCACCCCCTCAACTACACACGCCTCTGTAACCCATACCATACTAAATATATATATGGCTACGCAGCCCAAAGTTCGAAGTGCCTGCGAGTACTGCCATAGAAGGTGAGGGCCTAGTTCAAGTTAAGTGGTAGCATAGGAGCTAACCCTTTGCAATGCAGGAAGATTCGTTGTATTTTTCTCTCTGATGGAAATGCCTGCCATAACTGCTCTGCGAACCAAATCACATGCCTTTTTGCTCCCAGAGCAAAGGCGGGGCGACCAACACGTCGTCCTACAGTGTACTCTCCTCAACGACCATGGACCGAGACGGACGTGTCCTCAGAATCTAGCGAGATATTTAGTAGCCCCGATGACCAACTCGACATGACAAGCTTAGTTGGTAGTGATCTACCGTCGATGAATGAAGAAGGAGCTCAATCCAAGGCACTCCAGCTTCCACCGCAGTTCTACTTTCCCTCCTGCCGACAGTGGCCAGAAACACAGACTATGGATGACTTTTCACTCCCATCAACGCCTGGAATACATGAATCTTTGTTTAATCTAGGACTGCCTGGCTTTACCTCCGACTCTGCGACCACCACAACTGCCACCACCAACTCAACCACCATGTCGCCCCCACCCGCCACCCCGAACCTGGAAACGCCATCAATACTGAAGCCTACCGGATTATTGGGAGATGAGCAGCACATTTCCCCCACGGATTCGTTCTACTCGCCCACCCCGTTAGATTTCGACGTGGCGCTCAAGCTCTGCGCCGATCTCGACACACGATGTCGCACCATCCAGAAGTCTAACTGTCTCAACGATGCAGAGGCGCATCTCACCGCGTTGGACTCCGTATGCATGGCGTCGATTCAAATGCAACCTGGCTCGAGCTCAGATAGCGCAAGTCGCGGGCTGATGCAAGCGGCCCTGCATAAGGCGCTGGAAATCTGCGAGATGCTCGTGCGCGCCGTTGCGGGGAGGAGTGGCGGAACCGAGTCGGCGATGTTGATGCAGCTTTTACTGCTGAGGAGACTTGATATTGTGGTTTCGTTTAGTAGGATATGCTTTCTAAGGACGGGGCAGACTAGTGGGGCGCAGAACGCGGAGGAGATTCGGAAATCGATTGAAAGATTGCTGCAGATGGATTATAGCCGTTGGGGATGATGCATTGGCTTAGTGGAATGGCGTTGTGGGCTGCTTTCGGTTTCGTTATCGTATTACCTTCCGGGCGTGTAACATTGCGAGAATAATCTCGAATGATACACTGAGTCCGGTTAGGCATGTAGAATTAGATAAGACCTTGTATGAACGTACATGATTGGATATACAGGTGACTTCGTTCCAGGCTGTTTTTACCCGGGGCCATGCAATCTGGCCATCTTACTCAGCCCAAGAACGCCATTCTCGCTACCTTCTCTACGGCTGCTTCCATCTTACCCACCATGACTGCATCTCTTGGAACATCGTGGCCGCCAGGGAAGTACACGGCTTGTGTGGTTGACTTGGGACGATACTCCTCGGGGGTGCTTGACTCGGAAGGATGTGCCTGACAACTCTCTAGTAGTTTCACGCTCTGGCCATAACACGAGTCCTTATTCCCGATGATATGCAGACTAGGAACGGGTAGTGGATGGCCTTGGAGAAGCGAGCCGATCGTTTCTTCAAGATGTACCGTATCTGCAGATTCAGGCGGAATGAGAGCGGTGCAGATGAATAGGGCGAAGGAGAAGGATAATGCAGAGGCCTCGTGCGTAGGTGGGTAGGCAGCCAGATACGCAGCTGCAACCGAGGCGCCCTGACTGAAGCCTACAACGGCATCGAAGGGACCATCTTCCTCAACGACTTCGCGAACATAGGCGACTGCATCGTCCATGCGCTCCGGTGTATAAGCATCGAAGAAACAGTAGTAAGGTCCGGAGTAGACGGATCTGATGCCAGGTCCAGGCCCACACGCGACGGGAGCATCTACGAACTCAAAAACCCAGTGGGGTGGGAGGGCGGCGAGCAATGGGGCTACAATAGCGGGGTGTCAGCAATGTGTGCCTGGATAAGGTGGTAAAGGGAAGAGATAGCAGGGGTTAAGAGTTTCTGCCTGGATAGCAAGAAAGACGGAGCGAAGGGCAGGGGTGAAGGGGGTGAAAAGCATCACTGAAAGGGAATGTCCTCCTACCGAGCTGGGTCTGGAAGATGGTGGCGCTGGCACCTTGGCCGTGCAGCCCGAGTACGCGCATCGTGTTGGGTGAGCGGCCAGAGAATAGTTGCGACGTGCTGGCTTGATAAGGACGGATGGTGGCTGCAGCGGTCAGTGAGTGAATGCATGCGATAGGAAATACGCCGCGGTGAGAAAAGAAAGCCGGACCAACTCTGTCCCGCAGCTGTCGCAATCGCCGGCCGGCTCGGCTCGTTAGACTACCCACGGCCTTCTGCCACCAACTACCAATGTCTGCTTGGCATGGCTTACGGCCGTATATGCGTGCTTACACTGCCAAGCAACTTTACGCCGCTGGGCCGAAAATCCTCCGGTGTTGTCTTTGTTGAAAATTTAAACATTCTTTATTGAATTGATGCGGCTTGAAGTTTGATGACTGCTGTGTGAAGGTTGTTGGTGCTATTGATCGATGTTTGGATTGAAGTTTAAAATCGTCGTTTTCCCATTCCGAACCAACTAGATTCGCCCCCACCGTCCTTATCTCTTGATCACTTCCAAGCATGAGCGACAAGACTTCTGATGGAGCAGAGTCTCAGCGTGATGCCCCCCTCGGAATGCCGAATGAGCCCAATATTCCGACATGGAGGTTGGTGTCGCTTTACGTGAGGTGAGTCTCCTCTCTCTCCTTCCATCCATGGATTACCTGAGAGTCTTCTTGAGCATGCAATGTGCTGACACATATGCCAAGTATCTGCTTCGGTCTCTTCTTATCCTTTTTGGATACATCCATCGTAGCGACCGCCCTCTACACCATCGGCGTTGAGTTCCATTCACTTGGAAAGGTCAACTGGATTGCTCTGGCATACACACTCGCCTATCTTGGATGCACCGCTATCTTTGCAAGTCTGAGTGATGTCATCGGTCGACGAAATGCCTATGTCGCCGCGGCCGTCATCTTCCTCGCCTTCTCACTTGGATGCGGATTCGCCCAGTCGCTCAACCAGCTCATCGCCTTCCGCGCACTCCAAGGCGTTGGTGGGTCGGGCTTGTATTCGATTGGATTCGTCATTCTTCCGCAAATCAGCTCCTTGAAGATGATCAAGATGATTGGTGCGTTGGCCGGAGCAGTCATTGCTATGTCAGGTAAGTCTTGATTCAACTCGACCACTCGTAATGGATCGATCTCTTATCATTGGCTAGGTGTCCTGGGCCCCGTCCTTGGTGGTCTCATCACCAATTACACCACTTGGAGGTGGATCTTCTGGATCAAGTATGCCTCCTCTTTCACAATGTCTCCCTCTTGATTACACTGGCTAACCACTACACTGCCAGTGCTCCAATCGGTATTGGCCCACTCCTCTTATTCATCCTCGCCTGGCCCAATAACCCCAGCCATCTTCGTCCAGCTGAACAACGGCCATTCCGCCAACTCGACGTCATTGGTTTCTTCCTCCTCGTCGCAGCATCCGTTCCCTTCGTCCTATCTTTCCAACAGGCTGGCATACACGTTGTCTCCGATTCCCACATTTGGAGAGCAGCTCTCTTTGTGGCCCCATTGATCGTCGGCATTGTGTGCTGGTTTGGATTCATAGCCTGGGAGTGGTTCATCTCTCGCAAATGGAAGGACTCTATCGGTGCTCTCTTCCCCATGCGTCTCGCCAAGGATAGAGTCTACACTTCAGCCGTCATCTCCACAATGTTGACTGGGTTTCCTTACTTCGTCGTGATCTATTCTCTACCTATTCATTTCCAGGTCGTACATAATCGTAGTGCCTTGGCATCCGGTCTTGCTTTGCTACCCATGCTGGGATCTTCGGCCGTTGGATCCATGTTGGCGGGTATCGTATCAGGCAAGAAAAACAACACCTTCCCGGTGATGATGATTGCTGCGATTCTGATGCTGATTGGCACTGCCACACTCACTACATTGAATACGCACAATCAAGCCAGGGGATATGGGTTTCAAGTTTTCGTTGGCTTTGGATTCGGTTTGACGGTCAGTACATCCGGGTTGATTGCGGGTCTACAAAGCGAAATCCGGGATAGCGGTGAGTCCTTCATTCACCTTCCTTCTCTTCATTCACTCAGATGCTAACACGTCGTCATGCAGCCGTCGCCCAAGGTCTCATGGCACAAGTCCGTATGCTCGGAGGTTCTATCGGCATCGCAGCATCCACCGCCATCCTCAGCACCAAACAACGGAATTCCCTGCTCGTTACCGGTCTTCTCACCCCTACGCAGCTCCAATCTCTCCGGGACGCCATGCGTACTCTCACCCCTGCACAGCGACACACAGTGCAACAAACATACACGGATGCATTCAACGAGACCATGGTTGTTTGCGCCATCATTGCTGGTATTTGCGTTCTCGTTACTGTTGGTGTTTGGCAGAAGAATCCGTTGAGTATGGAAGAGAGGAGAAAGCAGCAGGGGATGAATGAGGCGATGCGGCAGCGGGCGATCGGGGAGAGGAAAGCCAGAGAGGCGATGTTGGTGTCGCAGGAGAAGATGTAGATAGAATAATGTCAATGCTATGCATTGCACGAGGAGAGCCAAACGTGCCACACAAAGTACCCAGTTCGGTCATTGTTCGTCATTATCGTGGATGTACTCACCGCCAGCTCTGAGCCACGCGCGAGAAACGGAAAATTGTACTTTCGGGCTGGGCCGGCCTGGCCTAAATAACTACACCTTCACTGTCTTCACCAGAGGTGATAACAGGACGGTCCTGGTAGGACACAGGACGAGGCAGGATAATTTGCCAAGGA
>AJFL01000434.1:0-21758 GCA_000467735.1 Rhytidhysteron rufulum CBS 306.38 | reverse complement strand
TAACGTACTTCTGGTCTAGCGCACATCAGGAGAGCAGCAGAGGGCACCGCCCTCAACCTAACTCCCACCTCCCGTCTGCCAACCATCACAGCCACCCATCATGAGGGCTAAACGACGCTTTGCAAACTCACAGCCCGGGACGCTCTTCTTTATGAGTGGTGTCCATCAATGAAGGAACGGGATAAGTACCCTGTCTGCCTCGAGAGCAGGGGCGTTGTATTAACCCGCCTCCTGGCCCCCAAATCTCACGGATCCCATCATGGATTTTATCATTCATCATTGGTCCATTCGCTCAGCTGTAGCACACTCGCCTTTAGGATTACCTTGTAATGCAGGGGTGAAAGCGGCAAGCATCAATAGGGCTGCATTAACTCTTCCTCGTCCCCAATCAGCACTCTCGCACCCTTTTATTAATATCCCCCAACTTCATGTATACCTAGGTAGGTAGGAACAGAACTAATCCTTCGACACCTAAGGATCGTGGCGCATCACCGGTGAGTTGGCGGAGCGGAAAACAAAATTTCCCATCTTTACATTTCCTTATCATCCTACGCGATGCCTTTCATTCCACCAACCTCCCTTGTGTTGGCCCTCCAAAGATTCAAATGTTCTATTGTCTGTCTTTACTTCTAGTTCTCCCTGGTGCCCATGCAGCCATACTGGCTGGACCATGGACCTCACAGCACACATCCTCGACATTCTCGTCGAGCCTCCCTGTGGTCACGACCGGTCCTTCATGGCTTGAACTTCAGAAACGCCAGGACACTAACTATCCTTCCACTTGCGGATACCGGGACGGCGACACTGCAAGAGCGAGAAAGGCTGGTACAAGCTTTTACTGTGGCGTTAACCTTAGCCAGTCATATTGGGGATTCTGTCCCAATTCCATCAGTAGTTGTACCTTTGCTACTAATTGCGTCGATTCCCATGACTGTACCTCTGGATGTACTACAACAACAAGTGCACTTACTTGGTATGTCCCGCTTGGTAGAAATTCCTCAAATAGCGAGTGTGAAACTAATGTGCTTGACACAGTACCAGTTCGGGTCGGGACTTCTGCTTAACCGGTGTCCTGGATTTCGGTTCGGGAACGACATATACACACCATGAATGTGCAGCAACCGGTGGCACTATATTTTACACCGCGGCATTTTCACTCACCTCCATGACATCCTCTAGCGCTTCGTCGACATCGACGTCGTCATCTTCGACTTCGGATTCTTCAGTCACAAGTATTTCCAGCGCCAGCATCTCAAGCACAACCTCCGAGTCAATATCTTCAAGTGCCATAAACGCGCAATCCGTACCTTCAGAGACTGCAAATTCGACTAACGGCTCAACGACAAATACGGGTGCTATAATTGGGGCTGTACTTGGCGGACTGGCTCTAATATGCATTTCCGTCATTTTGATCGTTTACTTGCGGCGACGAAATCCAAGTACATCCGGAAGTTCCTGGTTTCATTCCAGGAAACGAGCAGAGGATTTAAGTGGGAGTTATCATGGGGAGATGGAGGACTTCTCGGCCGCAGAGACTTACAAACATCAAAATGGTGGGTTTCCACCAACTGAACTTCCAGATCATCACAACTTTCATGAGCTTGCAAACAACCAGAAGACGCCAGTCGTTGAAATGGATAATAATCAAAGCCATCAAATTCATCAAGTCCAATCAACACGCAATTAAGAAGTGTAGGGGGGAACTTGGTCTACTCTCGGGTCTGCATCGCGAAATACTCTAATCAACACGAAATCACTGTATTCTATAAATACGGGCAACGTTCTCATCCCGGAAATCTTCGCACAATGGAATGGTTGTATATGCTTATTTCATATGTCAGTTCCAGCATGGCCAAGATTGCACATCCACGTGACGAGGGAAACTGTGAAATGACGCATTCGATACCCTTGACTAGTTTTGCTATTTCGCAACGCTTTCAACCGAAGGCCATGCGCGGAAAGAAGCTCTTACTGGGGTCGGTGACCCTTCTACCTGTCGTCAAAGTTATTTCCATCTCGTAATTCATTATTCATTCTAAAACTCGACAACTTATTCTTCTCGTTAACGTTATCCTATACCGATAATATCCGGAGAATAATACGATTGCAGACGCCGCACTGGTTCGTCAGCTAGCCATACACTAACTCACGACCGTACCTTCGGGTCCCGATATCATCAGCTGCCGTCTAATATGTGGCTGCCTGCATAGAACATGTAAAGAACTAAACCACCCGTATGGATCGATGTGTGCTTGATCGTGCGGAATATGTTGTTTGTTGGAGACTTCTCATCCCATGGAAGTCTACGTAGAGTGTTGGTAAGGCAGTTGTAGGTTACTTGACATCTTTATTACCCCATCCGCCTTTTGCGCAAATATCAATCACCATTAACTATATATTAGGTACTGTTTATTCTCATCGATTGACTCGGTGGGATTCGACGCCTTTTCCTCGATCCATTCGAGTGCGATAAATGATAGGTTTCTATTCTCAACCTACGGAATCATGGGGTGACGTATGTTTCCAACTGCATTCTAGCTGCAGGTTAGGTTCTGCCCCCAACCATTTTCCATGCTCGGATTCGCCAAGTTCACCAACAATGTCGAATCAAATGTCAAGGTTGGTGTGTTTTGAGTTCGCCAAGGGGGCCACATGGGGAAAATTGCATAATGCCTAATATCAATCCCTGCCTTATCTTGCACATAACGCAGGACAGCTACTAAAAATCACAGCAGCCTACATCAAAACGGCAGCCAGACCCGCCCCCAAGTCATTCTACCCCTATCTTGAGGCTGGTCATCGAAGGTTTGAAATCAGTTCTAGACGCAAATTCAGCACGATTGGACGCTTTCCTTAAATCTTTGTAACCAAACTCAGTTACAATTGCCGACGGTGTCCATTTCTCACCTCAGAAATGGCTTGAGAAGTTGGACTTTTCAAGCCGCGAGTCAGGCTGTGGATATTGAACGTGTTACATGTACATTGGGATCCAGGTGGCTTGCCGTTTCCTTCTCTCAGTCCAAGAATAAGTAGCACGATAGCGGAGATATATATTGCTGACTTCTGTATTCCAGAACATCGATCATTAGCGCTCCTTCGTTCAATGTTTACTGCTCCTTCTGGAAGCCCTCGTACTCTGGACTTGTCTAAGCTGTCAGCTCAAATCTAACCAACCATGAGCGCGCTGACAAGAGCAGGAGGCGACACCTACCACGTTCATATTGGGTTCTGGACAAACTGGTCATACGGGAAAATATCAGGCGCTACTGTCACTCTCTCAAAGGATAATGGAGGTCTACTTATTGCGTTCATCGCAATATACGTCGGAGCCACAGGAAAAAGCTTCTGGAGAATTGCTTGCTTCATCCTCCACCGAATCTTCTCCTCTAAGGCACCACAAGATGGTCTCTATCACCAACGACAAGCCATTCTAAGGAATGTCAACACCGCTCAAGATGCTGCGTGGACATTGGGCAACTCTATGTTGATGTGGCGACGGAGGGCTAAACATCCGATTCGCAGGTTACTCCCCATCATCTTATTCGCAGTCCTTATTTCTATATCTTTTGGAGTTGCCGGTATATTTTCGTCACGCATCACAACTGAAACTGCCAATGAGATTCTCATCCAAGGCGACAATTGCGGTCCACTAGATAGCAATGATGGAACGGATCCTATGGGTTATGTCATGCTATTTGAACCGCACCAAAGCCAGCGAGTAGCGTCGTATACGAATTACGCCCTGCAATGCTACACAAATGCATCGGCGACCGAGGACTGCGATCTATATGTCAAACCAAAGCTGTCTACCACAATTATACGGAATGCGAGTTGCCCATTTCAGGATGAAATGTGTCGGTCACAAACTGACAATCTCATAATCGACACCGGATATCTCAACAGTCAGTACGACCTTGGGGTTAATTCACCACCTGAAGACCGTTTCCTCGTGAGATTACACCATCATTGCGCGCCGTTAGTAACCGAGGGATTCTCTGAGGTGTACAATGGCTCATCGGAACCTATCATGAGATATAACTATGGCAATCTGAATGTCAATGGGGGGAGGAACTATTCCTACCAAATGCCTGTCAACTACTCTATCAGTAATATGGAAGGGTATACGTACCGTGCAAGTGCAAGAGCGGATTATAATATTGGGTAAGTAATAGTATGGATACTGTCGACGGTGATACTGACAAGAAATCAGTCTACTAAAAGCATATGGTGGATCTAAAGAAATATCGGAAAAGAACTCCATGTTCAACCCCATCCCTCAACTTTGGCGCGCGGATTCGGATGTAATGTTATTCTTTCTCTCAGCCCAAGGCATCACATTCTCCCAACCGACTGATGATTTATGGTATTCGGCACATCGAGAAGGTCCGCCGCGAACCAATAGTTTGACGAACTTCTCTAGACCATCGTATCTCCACGATGACTTGGTGAGTGTCATGGGGTGTTCGATGCAGATGCAGCTTTGCAATCCAAACCTACCAGAAGCTACTCGATGCAATCCTCTGCGAGGGATAGCGGATTTTACATTCCCGCGCTATGATCTTTGGGAAAGTGAATCCCAGAAGAGATATATGAAATGGGCAGATAATGTTATTGGACTGGGTCTACTCACTATATCCGGGATTGTGGATGCTCTCGGCGCGACAGCATTAACTTCAAGATATCTGCTTGAAAACGCCATTCAAGGACCGCTTCCAGAAAATCAGTGGCAGCGTGAGGTAGAGCATTGGGTCGGAGCATCTCTCACTTCCATTCAAGGATCACTCGTTGAAGCTGCAAATGGACCTACGAAAGAAATGCAATCGTTCAGAGTAAAGCCGAACAACACTGAAGAAAACCGAATGTGTCATAATCAAGTAAGTGCCACCTGATCAACACGGCTATCTCATCTAATGCAAAACTCCCTTAGAAAATCTTGAGCACTCGCTACTCCTCCTTCTCTGTCCTCGGGATATCGCTCATCCTTGTTATCGGAGGCATCATAATTGCCCTGGATATGTTCCTCGAACCCTTCGTAAGCTTTATCCAGAAACGCCGGGATAAAATTCGCCATGATCCTGAGCTCGCATACTCCCGTCTCGAATGGCATGCCAACACAACTCTTCAACTCCAACGAATGGCACATGAGCATGCGGGTATGGGAACTTGGTCAAATGCCGCTGGAGAAAACCCGGTTACGCTACCGAATGAGAAGTTGGCTATTTTGGATGTTGGTGATGAGGAACATCCTGTATTGAAGGGGCCGGGGGGTTGGAGGTTGAAGAAGCAGCAGACGAGTGAGACTTTGGTATCTACTTCGACTGAGGGGAAGGAGAAGGTGGATGAGATTACGGTAGTTATGGACGAGAAGAATTGCGCACGGCGTGATGAGAAACGGAGTGTTACGATTAAAAAGTAAGGTATTGTTTATGTAGATTGGAGAATCTCGGATTCCTGAATTAAGTTAAATTCCTTTTCTAGATAATATACCGTGTGAAGCTGCCAGTATAAGATCCAAATCGATCTCACCTATCGGCCTATCATACACTGGGACTCAGATTTCCCCAATTTACTATCTCAATATCAGAACAGCAGAGCAGAGTACAATCTCTTCAAAGCTATAACATTTGGTACGCTTTACTACTCGCCAAGTACACCATTCGTACTAAGCAACCCGAATTCGCTGATTGCCGAATTTGCCGATACTCCGCTTACTAGGATTTATTGTTCCCCAACAACTCCACACTTTTGCTTTACCCTACATGAAATAGAGGGATTTTCTGAGTTCTAGCTAACGGACTATCATATCTAAACTAACCGTATGCCGTAGAAAAGTCATAGGCTATGCACATGTTATCATGTTCGGTAACGCATTACTCCGAAAACTTCTATTCCGAAGGAGTCATCACTAGACCATCCACCCCAGACTGCATCCCCCGCATATTTTTGAGGGATTATAAATGACATTTAGGACTATGGGGTTCTCTTATTTCTCCATTCCCTTTCATGTTTAAATATATCGTCTCATTTTAACAAAAGATGATTTCTAATAATCTCACCCTAGACTCCAGAGCGGAGGAAGAAACGACTCTCAAATCCTCGCAATCCTACGATTCTATATATATCCACACCTACCTTCGCAGCCCAAGCCCTATATCACGAACTATGGAATCTGAAGAAAAGGAATCTACCTCGTTACCTAGAGAATGGTGGTCCAGGAATCGAGGAATGATGTTAGTTTTATTAGCCGAGTTGTTTGGGTCATTTATGATGGTTGCAACGAGGTTACTTGAGACGGGGAGGGAGGAGGGTAGGGAGGGTATGAGTGCTTTTCAGGTAATCCTATTTCTTCGAATTGGTTACGAACTGGGATTTAATGGAATATGCTGACGAGACTCTGGAACGTAGATCCTCTTGATCCGGATGTCTATAACCTCCCTTCTAAGCTCGCTATATATGTACTATAAACGAACCCCGGATTTCCCTCTCGGAGCGAAGAAAGTTCGTTTTGCGCTTTTCATGCGTGGGTGTGGAGGTTTTGTGGGGGTGTTTGGGTTGTATTGTGAGCATTCACCTTTTCCTTTCCTTTTTTCTTCAACCCTGTTGTCTATGAAGGATATATGAATTACCAGAAACATAAGCTAACCCATCCCCAGATTCCCTCCAATACCTCCCCATATCCGAAGCCACAATATTCATCTTCCTAACCCCACTAATCGGCAGCTGGGTAAGCTCACTAACCCTCCATCAACGCATATCCGGGAAAGAAATCCTAGCTGGCCTCATTTCATTCACCGGGATAATATTTGTCGCGCTTCCAGAACCAGCATTCTTGATTACTACCACGACTCCCCACGATGGCCCATCACCCACTACCGAACCCTCAATCCCCCCTTCAAAAAGGGCACTGGCCATAGTAGTAGCTCTATTCGGCGTCGCAGGCTCCGTAGTAGCATACACAGCAATCCGAACCATTGGCACCCTAGCCCACCCCCTCATCTCCGTAAACTACTTCGGGATCCTAACAACGATATTCTCCCTCCTCTCCCTCCTCATCGTGCCAACCCTCCACTTCTCCATCCCAGCAACCATGGTGGAATGGATATTACTCCTTTCCCTAGGCGTCTTCGGGTTTCTGCTTCAGTTTTTACTCACCGCGGGGTTGGCGGCGGATAAGTCGTGTAGGGCGACGAATATGATGTATGTGCAGGTTTTGTTTGCTTTGGTCATGGATCGAGTGGTTTGGGGGGTTGTTCCTGGGTGGGGGAGTTTGGTTGGGGGGATGTTGGTCTTGGGGGGGTTGGTTTGGGTTGGGTTTATGAAGGGAGCAGGGGAAGGAGAGGAGAAGGATGGGGTGGAGAAGGATGAGGAGGTTGGATTGATGAGGGAGGGAAGTGTGGATGGGAAGGATGAGGATGAGGAGGAGGAGGAGGAGCTGTAGGGTGAGTGTGTAGTAGAATTGAGTATGGGAGGGATGAAAGGAAGGAAGCTGGGAAAATGAATTATGACGTGACGTTGGAAATGTGCGAGTGATGAGAATATGGGCTCATCTTGGAATTGGATTAGATAAAAGCATTTTCTTTTAATACATTGGCATTTCGGGAAAGCTTTTCTTTATAAAGCGTTCACCCTGAAGAATGAATATGTCTTGGCCGAACTAGCCTGAGGAAAGAAAAGAAAGGAAAATATGTATGAACTTGACCCACCCAACCAACGCCATAGAGAAAAACTGCTCGTGGAGTCAGGGTTTCGTCAAGCGTCACTTATTCACTTCATCTGCAATCTCCCTTTTCCTTTTTTTCCTCATTCTTTGCCATTTTCATTCAAAAAGAATGAATGTTAGCCCTGTTTTGACTAACTGGATGAACCGACATCGGAAATTACTTAATGGATAGATATCATGTTATACTTCCACCAGTATTCCTTGCAGATGAAAGAATAATGATTATTTTATTCTCGGCAATGTCAAGTCAAAGAATCAGAGTATAGAAACGAAACTCATGATTCTATAACTCCTTTTTGCCTAGTACTTCGATTCCACAAGAATGTACGTATGTATATACGTACATATATGTATGAGTCGGAAAACCATATAGCCATATAGATGAGTATGCAGCCTCATTAGCCAATATTCTTTCCAACATCACGCCCTTATCCACCAAACCCATCGCTTACTTTATATATATACCATCAACCTCAACAATTGAGTTTGAAGGATATGTATGCGTATGTTATGAATGTATGTAGTCCTGCATGACTAAATGGATCGAGTTCCATTAACGACCTTGTAATGACAATTTTGGTATTCTTGGGCGGAAAGAATGCGATGTGACTGGGTGCGATGAGTTTGGTGGATATTTCGATTGAGAGGGTTTTTTGATCTTGGCGGTGGGAGGGACGGAGGAAAGTGGTGGTGGGACTCTTTATTCCGTTATTTCTTTTTGCCTTTTATTTTTTGAGGATGGTGATGGTGGTGATAAAAATGACGATTCTGTGTTAAGGTTGATTTATTTTAGCGTTGATGGATGTGTGAGAGATATCGTTTCAAGTTCACGTTAAGATGGAAGATGATATTAAAACTAGAAAATGTGGAATACGAAATAGAAGTAGGGTTAGCATTTGATATGAAAAGAAGAAATTGGAAAACCATGTTATACTCCGTATAGAATACCCAAAAGGGTCGCTTGGTACTTGAATAGAGTTGATAAAGTAGAGTAGAGTAGAGAAGGAAGATGCGTGATGGTGGTGGTGATGACGTGCGTCGGCGAACTAAAATAAAAGGTTAGCGGATGTATGTTGGTATAAATGGCTCATTGCCAAGACGGGGAACCATGGATCATGGAATGGGAAGGAATCGGTTGGGCCAGCCAGTCATCCCTTTCGTTATGAGTCAGAAGTCGAAGAGTTAAACTCAAACGCCGAACTACGCATGCAATCCTCAGCATTGACTTATATCACCGCATTATTGCAATCCTCCATGCCTTTTACTCTTGTATTTCCAAGGAGAAATCGCTCTCAACAAAATTGTGTTGGGAAAAAGAAAACCCCTTTAATAGCTTCACATGTCAATAAGCACACTTATTAGACATTATCAATTAGAATTAATGGCTATGTACAACGGAAATAATGAAATGAGAGAAATCGCTATCTGGGTAGTAGTATATCTAGAATCAAGATAAAAAGGAAGGAAGGAGGGAAAAGATTTCGGAATAAAAGACCGTAAAATAAAACGTTAAGAATATTCCTGAGTTCTTCTATCTAACCTAATCCACCCAAAAACCCCCAGAGAACCTGATCATGATGCTGAAGAAGACAAACAAATGCGTAATACGCCTGAAAAGCGATTCGGCTATGCTACTAATTCGTACCATGCTTTTCGCCCCCAAAATCGGTTGGACGTTACGCTCTAAAAATGTATCAAAATCTAAAAGTCCCCTCTATACTCCATGCGAACGCCGTTAGTATCAAAAATCCCTGAGATGAACAATGTATGAGAAATGAACCGCTAAAGAAAATGCAAAAGAACGCTTGACGGGTGAAATATGCAAAAAGACATAAATCGGAAATTAGGAAAGGAGAAGATGTGAGAGGGGAAATGAAGGAAACGGGTATTTTTTTGTGAGGACCAAATCAATCTTCGACATCTTCGTCTCGACCCGGGTACATGATGTCTGCCACCACTACTGCTCGGATGTTGGAGTATAAGACGAATGCCCACATGCATACAATGGCGATGGTAAGACCGTTGCCGACGTAGAGGATGGGGTCGCATTGGAGAGTGTTGCCGATAGAGATGGTGGCGATGACGAAACCCGTGTTGGGGAATACCATGGCCCACCAACCCAAGTGGAAGTATTTTGGTCGCGATCGGATAACCTTAAATCAAAGTTAGTGAAGTTGGTCTAAGTGAAATGTGACACAAGGACTTACTGCAACGATGGCAATCATGAAGAACCACATGGCCAATACCCAGAGAAACAAGGCGCATAGGATAGCAAGTGTGCGCGCCATAGCTCCATCCATCAAACCATCGCCATTGAAATCAAAATCAACCGGAAGAGCGTTTGCCATGCCGATGAATGCAAGAGCCGTGAAGGAAGGAGGCCCTACACCAATGAACATGGCGGCACGGTGTTCCCGATTGGGCAGACCGGTTTGCATCAGTCGTCCGATATAATGAGCATACATGACAATGGCAACCGTGAACCCGAGACCTTGACAACCAAGACCCGCTACAAGGATGGGTAGTCGGGCTTCTAGGGGTTGGTCTGCACTGATGACTGAGGCAATGGTTCCGGCAAGCATGACAGGGAAGATGGGGAGGAGCCATGAGGGCATCATCTTCGCGACCTGGAATGAATGACTATTGAAGAGGAACGAATATTGGAACACCGCTAGTAAAAATGTGCAGACAGTGTAAACCCAAAAGGCGATTGCGATGGTAGTAGTCAGCCATGCGCGCATCGAATGGTCAGGATCGTAAGGTTGAACGACGTATTTCTGAGCTCCGGTGATGATTGTCGCGATCGAAAGCCAGAAAGTTGGGAAGAAAAATCCTTCACGTTCATGTCTAAGAGACTCCTTGAGCGATCCAGGGAACTTGGTGAAACGGACGGCCATCGTAGTGGAAAGGATGGTAAACAGGATCAGGTTGAGAACGAAGAAGACAGCGCCTATCGATATCAAGCCAGGGAAGGCATGTGGCTGGATTGAAATGAGTGTGGCCACTCCACCAGTGCTCATTGTTAGAGTGTACCATGCCCATGTGAAGTGACGAAGGCGCTGGCCAAAAGGTAGCTTCGGCTGGTTGGGATCCTTCTCGTGAGGGTCATGTTTCTTTTCCATGAGACCCTTCTCTGATTGCTTTTCCAAGTCGATAGACGAGCGCGGCGATGGTCCATTGCTCCTGCTTGATTCATATCCGTCGACTAGAAGTGTAGTACTCTTTCCCTTCTCATTTGGTGTGAATGGTCGTTCGTCTAATTGTTGAGGGTATACAAGAGTCTCTGTCCGTGAGGGTTGACCTGGTCGATGGTTGAACTGTTGAGGGTCGTATGTGGTGTCAAAGACGGCGCCGGGTGAACGTGATTGATAGTCCATTTTGAGGTGACCAGCACCGAATTAGGCGAAAAAAGACAAGAAAAAAAACAAGGGTGTATTAAAAGGGTGGGAGAAGGAGAAGTTGGCACCGGGCTGCCAAGTGGATGACTGGTGATAGGGAAGCTTTAAAGAGTGGAATGTCCTGGTCAGGTATCAAGGTGTGTGAAGGTGAAAGTGTTTCAAGGTGTGGAAAGCGGCAGGAGAGTAGGGACATCTTTGGATCTTTTCAACTTATCTAGGTTTTGGCATGGTTGGGCAGGACACGATCACCCCTGGGTTGAAATGGGTACATTTGATAGCTATCTTACCTTGGTCCCCACTACGATGAGGCGGAATTGCACGTGCATGGCGCCAAGAAGAGCCTTTGCTTTCCTGTTCTGTAGCATCTTTCGGTCCATTTTGGACGGTCAGGACGATCCTGAGGCTGGGGGAGTGGACCATTCCAGATATTCGTAAGCGCCAGCACACGTGTAATGAGGGGGAGCAGACTGGAGGGGAGTGGCAGAGGGCACTTGATGAATGCTGAATGTGAAATCATGGCCGAGTCTTGGCGAGGGTGGCAGGACGTTTTTGTGGGCGCGGTGGGAATAGTCGGAATGGTGTTGTTATTCGGATCTCCAAGGGTGGCGGGACGGTTTGTGGTTGGGTTGCGGTTAGGAGCAGTGGGTTTCAATAGATCCCCTGACGATCATCCCCTTGGAAGGCCGCCAGTCCGGATTGGGAGTGGGCGCTGATAAGGCTTCACGTATGTAGGGGTGAAAGGCCATAGAAGGGGCGGAAGGGGCAAAGACGAAGATGTCGTGAAGCTTTGCCCAGAGATGGTTGAGGCTCAAGTTGGGCTTGGCCGTCAAGCGCTTGGCTGTGAAACGCGTGTCGAAACGTCGGAAGAGAGGCCGCAGTCTGCACATCCCACCTCGCATCCACCACCATCCACCACCATCCATCACCATCCATCACCATTGCTCTGCATCCCAGATGCATCCAGCCATCCCGCGGCCGCTGCCCGCCAAGCAGTGGATCCAGCGCTGGGGTGGGGGTGGCAGCCCACTGTTTCGCGACGCCGTGAGATGGCCCTCTATGTTATGCGCGGGCGAATGATGAAGAAAGAGATGTGTAGATCTGAGTGCAGCAGCAACACAATGGTGCAGTGGTGGCGGTAGGCGTTGAGATTGATGATGAAGCTTGTCTTGTCGCAGGTCTGGGCAGTGCCTAGGGAGAGTTAGTGGCCATGAGCGTTGAGGAGGAATATGGAGGGGGAGAGGAGTGAGGAGCTCTGAGCGCTGAGGTTTGGTGTTGCTGGCCGTGCGGGCGGGCTATGTCGGACCGATCGAGCACTAGACGCCACACACGAGATCGCAATCTTTGAGGCTGTACTCGACAGGCCACATACAACGTTATGTGGCACGATAACAATGCGACTTTTGATTGATGAGAGAGAAAAAATTCAGACAAAATATGACGACACGGGTGCGAACACAGGCGGCACGGCAGGGTTCATCCGGGCGCGCTGGCATGCGGGTGTGCGCGTACGGTGGCAGGTGTTGGAGGTGGAGGGAATCCGTCTTCGTAACCATCTCTGTTGTCGTGGTTTGTGCTGGCTTGGCACGCTGTGATTCCGGGAGATCCCATCGCTGGTTGAACGCTGAACGCTGAACGAAGAGCGGGTATTTTTCTTGGCCCTGCGCTTTCACCACCACCGGGAAATTGGAATTCGCCTTTTCCCATCTTTTGAATTCCTCGGCCGAAAATGATTTGTATTTTCTGAGCTATTGACATCGCCGAGGCAGACTCTCACCCACACACTCTGCAGATCCAGTCCGCAGCATCCGGTGTGAAGTGGAAGAGAGAGAGAGAGGGAGTGTTGATTCTGATTGTTCGGTTCATATTCGCCCATATGATTGGCGGTGGGCCTTCTATAGCAACAAAGGCTGTAATTGGTAGGGCCATTGCGTGTGGGATTCCACTTCTCCCAGCTGAGCTTCCAACAGATGACGTTGCTTTTCCTCTTCTCATTCTGTGTCGATGCCAGATAATGGTCTGGTCATGAAGGAACATGATCAAACGTCCTTCAACTTCCTCCTGCCATGCACGACCACCGTTCTCCCTCTCGTGGGGTAAAGGGGCTGGTGGCCCACGCTTGCTTGAGTGGACGACGGCGCAATCGACGGCTTGCCCTTCAACGAAAGCCTCTACACTCTAAATCATCTAAAATCCAGCCTCACCTCCGCACTGTTCTCCATCTTGACGCCGTTTTGTCTGCGGAGAAGATAGTCATAATTGCCAACACCACCGTCGTTAGTGGGCACTGTGCAATAATTAACTTCAGGGTCTTTGCCACATCTCCTCTTCATAGCCTCGTAGCCTTTTTGCACAATTGGAATGTCCACTCAAACCTGGGTCCCGGGACGATACTTTGAAAACCCACCTCCACCCCACACACTTCGATCGTACGTATCGTCTCTCTTCAGCCCGCACAAGTCCACCTCGGGAAGAGGGACTGTATTCATAGAATCCATCAATTCCAAAACCAGATCCACAGTATGCTTTATACCGTGGCAGCTGCTACGCGTCGAATATCTTTTGGTTCGGTCTGCAACGGAAAGGGAAGCCTGGCTTCAGACCTATTTGCCGACATCTTGGAACATGGCATTATCTAGGATGAGTGAGTTATACGGAATATTAGCGATGGAACTCCAGAATGTTAATGTCAAAAATACAGGACGCGTAGAAATGACCCGTGGACTAGATCGAAGGTAGTTAAAGCTAAGCTGGTTTTGCTGCGACTTGACGATGCAACGCCATGATGCTAGTGAGTATGTTCTTGGAGGAGACTCTAGACAGCGCGTCGAATCTTATCAAGGTAGGGCACAAAGGCGGTCATCACTATCCCTCCCATCGCGGCCGAGCGATACTTGGTGATGGCTTTTCGAGGGCGGTAGGTTTGAACGATTAGTTGTCAAAGGTGAGCGTCTTCAGTAGATGTTGGATGTTCATGATGTGGTGGAATTCAGCAATACGGCAGTAGTATGCGGTACAAAGTGCGAGGTATGTGAAGGCTGAGCCTTAGAGGCCTGGGGAGTGGATGTACTCCGTAGACGCCTCGGCTTGGGAGAAGCCGGCTATGCCAGACACGGTAAGGCGGCATCTGGCGGAGTTCGCAGCGGGGATCCCTGCTACCAGACGTCAGCCTAGCCATGTCGTCAACACCACCCGCAATCGAATGAGAAGTGAATGGTTACGTCCTGCGACCTATGAGACGGCAATGCTTAGGTACACGACAGTGCCTCTGTGAACCTCCATCTCCATCTCCAACTCCACCATGCCTCTTTCACCGTCAACCCTCCCTTTTCGTCCTTACCGCTCCACAATCGCATTGCCATTTTGTAATCAACCCTCCGCGCGCATTCTCCGAGGCCGATTGTTTTGTAATCACAGCACACCATACCTAGGCGCTACCTATCCATCGTGACAACTTGCCTGGCTTCAAAAGGCCCCGAGGCGGCTGCATTCATCCATTACCATCTCCAAGCTACAGCCTTCATCAGCGTCATCCGACGAAAGGAAGCGACCAGAGCTTATCGCCATGTCGAATCAGCAAGCAAGTACCCCTCTAAGGCCCCTCACCATCATCTCACCCGACTTCTACTCACCACCACATCCCAGGACAAAGGAAAGAGCATTGAGACCGCCCTTCAATATGACAAGACTGGCAATTTTCAACGTCACATCTCCAAATTCCGCAACTCCGTCCCCTCCGACCAGTTCCCCGCCGAGCCCGATCGCTACGTCCTCTACATTCACTATGGTTGTCCCTGGGCACACCGAACAGCAATTGTACATGCTTTGAAGGGCTTGCAAGACATCGTCCAATTGGTCGAGCTGGATGGCAAAGACCCTGCCAAAGGCTGGGCTTTCACCGGCATACGAGGACCAGACAAGGACCCGTTATATGGAGGGAAATACCTGAGGGATTTGTACTTGAAAGCAGATCCCGAGTATAACGGCAGGGTTACGGTGCCACTGCTTTGGGATAAGAAGAATGGTACGCATGCTTCCGGAATACTCTTGACTTGAACTTATCCATATGGGTGCAGAGACGGCCGTCAACAACGAAAGTAGCGAGATAATACGCTTCTTCTACGAAGCCTTCGATGAATTCCTTCCTCCCGAACGGCGAGAGGCAAATAAAGGTGACGCTGCACTTTTGCCTCAGCACCTCCTCAAAGAAATCGATGAATTGAACGCATGGGTGTATGAAACTGTCAACAATGGTGTATACAAGACGGGTTTTGCTTCGACCCAAACTGCCTACGAAGAAAATGTCACGACGCTTTTCAAATCCCTCAATCGATTGGAGGCACACCTTGGCGAACCCGGCCATCAGCCATATTTATTTGGTCAACACATTACTGAAGCAGATATTCGCCTCTACACTACCATCGTCCGGTTCGATGTCGCGTACTTCAATCTTTTCAAATGCAACCTCGGCATGATTCGTAAGGATTACCCACTCTTGCATGACTGGCTAAGGCGGCTTTACTGGGACGAGAGTGAAACAACCAGCGGGGGAGCGTTCAAGAATACAACCTATTTCGATGTCGTGAGTTGATACCAAAGAGTTGCCTTTGAGTTTAAGCTAACATATTGCAGATCAAGCAAGGATATGCGAAGATCAATGGCCCTAATGGAATCGTCCCATTGGGCCCCATTCCGCCCATCGAGCCGCTTTAAACAATCTGCTTGTACCTTTTTATGATGTTTTCGTCGAGGGCAGTCTTACATTCATTATATTATTTTCTCGGGTCTTTTTCTTTCAACGATACTATTTCTTATGGGGAAATGATGTCTCAGCGGATCAAGGTACGGCTATTTTATGATGAATGCTGATCACGTTATCTGGTTTTCACAGAGTCAATTCATGTCTATGCCGATTGCGCAAACCAGTTAATCCGTGCATTTCCCCTTCATTATCTAGAAGGAGATCATCCTTATATCAATTACCTAGGCATTCGCATCAAGAGGTACGAGCTCCCACGTAATGGTAGACCGTCTAGATTGAAAGATCCTATGCTTCGAAGAACTATTGGTTGGTGCTTCCGCCCAGGAGCCCTCCTCACAGATGGCGAGGAATTTGGTTGGGACACCACGGCAAAAGATGACATTTACTGGTTATGATGACGTTCACAGTCCATCATGATTAATCTAGCTACCATTTCATACCAAAGCAAGTTCCTTAGAACGTTTAATCATGCTGAGAAACATTCATCACGCTTGGTATGCTCTCAAATACTCCCATTTCGATCTTGTTTTTCTTAGCCATGCCTTTTCTCAAAGGATTCAGCATGGCTCATCTATAACTACTCACCAAAGTCTACATGGCCAAGTTTGGCATCCGTAGCATTCATTCCTTGACTCAACAGCAGCCGATATCCATGAGCCTTACTCAGTTTTCACATTCCTAGTAGCTTCTTCCCCTGGCTAGGGGCGATATTAATATTACACGTACGCTCTGGAAAGCATAACTATTGAGATGGTGTCCATTCCCTTGCCCCTTCACAATCGTTTGAGGTTTACGCCGCTGCTCGTTCGCTATTATCCGAGGAATATACGTTCTCTTTGTTACGAATTTCGCCATGAATCTTTTAGGGCTTTTCTTATTTTTTCCACTACTTCACAGAACCACCTCTGTTCTTGCTCAAGTAGTCCCTGCCCCAGCCCCAAGACCCAATGGCGGCAGATTCGACTTCAATGGCCCCGATATTCTTCGCAGTACCGTTCGCAGTATCCGCAGTATCAATCGTAATCGCCCCACTCCTTTTTTCCTCGGAACTGTATGCATAGATAGTCCCTTTGCATTATGTGCAACGGTAGTTCCGCTCCCCCCGATCCCGACACTGCCCGTCCCGACTTCAATCTCTATTCCTATACCTCCAGTCTCGACATCTCGCATCCCCATCGGCCCCTCCGGCTCTATACCCCTTCAGTCGACAAATATACCTCCAAATTCGATACTTCCCCGCTCTACAAGTACTGGAAGTGCACCTCCCATCCCGACATCCCGGATTCCTGGTTTCAGTAGCAGCTTGAGTAGTGCATCGGCTCTACCGACTGCATGCAGGTTGACTGGCAGCATCTCCTCTAATGGTATATGCGGATCTGGAGGGTTCGTCTGCGCGGATCCGTTGTGCTGTTCGCAACACGGTTTCTGTGGAACCGGTAATGAGTACTGTGGAGCCGGATGCCAGAGCGCTTATGGTCGTTGTGATGGAGACACCATGGCTCTGCCCATTTGCGTCTCCTCAAGTCTTATAATCTCCCAAATTTCCTCATCCGTGCCAATTGTATCGTCCTCCTCTATCTTATCACCTGTATCGACGGCGACCTCGATCGGACCTATCGTATTCTCATCGTCGATAATACCTGTTATATCCTCCTCATCAATCATACCTGGCGTATCATCATCCATCGGGCCTGGCATATCATCGACAAGCGTACCTCCTGTGATATTGTCGTCATCGTCAACCGTTCTCGTTGTATCATCGTCCTTCCCTGCACCCGTTGTATCATCGTCATCATCATCGGCGATCGTACTACCCGTACCGTCGTCTCCCGCTACTTCAAGCACTCCGGGTATTAGCAGCTCTACGATTAATCTGAGCACCCTCAGTACTGCGGGCAGTTTCAGTAGTTCCAGGGTTGTCAGCACCCCGTTCACCACTGCCCCGTTTACCACGAGCGCTGCACCAGCACCAAACCCTAGCGTACTCGGTTGCACGAGTGGGTATTCATGCGTCCCCGGAACGGTGAAAAATCACTGCCCTGCGATCCCGGGGGCCGGAAACTGTTATTGCTACCCAGATGCCAACAAGAATCCTATATGTGGCGACTCCTCCGGCGTGCAAGTGTGCCCCGAGGGTGATTTTTGTGTCAGCAATGCGGGCTGTCAAGCCGGTTTTGCATGTATGTATGTCGATGTTGGAACTACGTGCTGTACATATAGACAATGTATACCTTACAACACGTGTCAGAATACTGGTGGTAATGGTAGGCAGAGAGTTTTTGGGAGGAGGCTAAAAGACATGCCATTTGGGGATTAGGGGTTTTAGGCCACGGAATGGACGTTGAATTGGCGTTTCTGAATACGTGGTATATCATTCATTCATTCATTTATATACTATTCTCCGCAAAGAAACTCTTTTAATTCTAGCAGATGAGACCTTTCCTTTGAGGTTGTACCTTTCTGGGAACCGGGGAACACCCAAACCGGTTTTATGTATTAAAACAAAGATAACCACTTTCATCTTCTTAGGTGTTACTCTGCTCTATACGCTGAAGGAATGATAAAACTTTGGGTTACGAGAGACATGTGTCAATTAAAATAAGCTCATTCCTGGTTTTTATTTTCACACCCCTAGAATCCTTAAGGAGTAGGTTCAAGTAAGTTCTGGGTTATAGGTGATAACTAGGTTCGGGGTAAGAATTATATAAGAAAGATACGGAATGCTTCGTACCTTTCCAATCGATCGCATCTTATTTACGGTAGAATAAGCGAGTCAGAGCCAACCAGTGGTTCAGATCAACCGACACCCGTCCAAGTATAAGAAAACCTTCTTGATCCCACATGCAAGGCAACCTAACCATCACAACTATCACCAAAAACAAAATCATCCACCATGACCCTCTTCACTCCTCGATTCCAAATCATCTCCGACCTCCATCTCGAAACACCATTTTCACATCCCTCGTACACGTCATTTATACTCCCCATCCACGCAAGCAACCTTTTCCTCCTGGGTGACATCGGTCGTGTGCAAGATCCGGGATTATTCATTTTTCTTCGACACATCTTAAGTGGACATCCCTACGTGAAAGTTTTTTACATCTTCGGAAACCACGAAGCATATGGAATGATGGGATTAGACAATGCGCATACGAAGATGGAAGGATTTGAGGAGAGTGTTAAGAGGGAGTTTGGAGAGCGGTTTATGGTGCTTAATAGACGGAGATACGATATCAATGATGAGATTACCGTATTAGGATGCACGCTTTGGTCTTGGATACCCGAATCCAGAGCTTCGGAAGTAAGCCAACGTCTCACGGATTTCAAAGGAGGCGTAGGGATCGGGGAATGGGATGTTGAGAAGCATAATGCGGAGCATCGGAAAGATCTTAATTGGTTGAATGATCAGGCTGAAAGGATTCAAAACGAGGAACCGCATCGTCAGATCATCGTTCTAACGCATCATTGTCCTACGATTGATAAGAGGGCTAATGATCCTAGACATGCTTCTAGCGAGGTTAAGTCCGGGTTTGTGACGGATTTGTCGGGGGAGATTTGTTGGACTTCGGAGGTGGTGAGGGTGTGGGGGTTTGGGCATACGCATTTTAATTGTGCGTATTCGGATGAGGAGGGGAGTGGAAAGTTGGTTGTGGCGAATCAGAGGGGGTATGCTGGGTTGGGTGGGAAGGGTGCGAGGGAAGGAGATGATTTAGTGGTGGTTGTGGAGGCGGATGGTGGGATGTGGAAGGTCGTCAAGGGGATCGAAGAGAGGGATGATAGTGGTAAGGGAAGAAAGGAGGTTGCTGTGAAGTCTGTGGGTGAATGGAGGGAAGATTTGGGGATCGATAAACGGTCGTTTTTCAAGAGATCGATTGGGCAGTTTTTAGGTATATTTGGATCGAGATGGTGAAATGAGCTATTGTATGGTGGGAAGATATTATATCGGAAATCATTAGCGGCAAGAAGGTACAAGATTGTATTGCCATATGGTTCGTTCTAGATATTGAAGAGCATGTGCTCCTTAACGACTCAACCTAGATAGGTAGAATCGTTTCTCCTGTTAACAAGAGCCCGATGAGAACGATATAGAAGTAGAGGGAAAAGTAGATCGAGGTCCAAAATCATCCAGAGGCAGGTCTAGAATTCAGTGGCCATGGACGGTACGGTGTCACTTCGAATCTAGCCCCAGGTCCAAAAGCCAGTACAATTGACTCTGATAATCGGACGGAGCCAGGAAATAAAGATTGAATCTGCAAAGCGTACCTAAAGAATCTTGCAGATTGGGGTGTAGGTAGAAGAGATGGGAGGCGGGAGGCCGAAGAAGGGGAGATATTTACGAGTGAAGGTTGAGGTCGGGGAAAGGGAGCGGGCGAGAGAAAGATGACCCTGCCGAGGCCCACTATCCGATGATGGGGTGACCCGGCTGTGCACATCAACTCTTAACTCAACGTACCTACATCCTTTCACCTTATAACACCTGGAGAGATTCTCTTCCTCTTGTTCCTTCATGCTTCTAAAACTTAATGATCGGAGCAAGCATTCTCCCTTGATACAAACCATGCTGTCCGCCTTGGCTCCGACTTGGCCGCATTTTCCCGACTTGTCCGATCCGACTACATGGGTTTGGAATATTGAACATGTGCCTTTCATCACTTCATCGTTCTAGACTCACCTCCATTCTCTCGCTTCGTGACGACCTACTAGAGGCGAAAAGATTTGATTCGTTCATTCACTTGTTCCTCACCTGGAAAAGCCGATTCGGCCATGTGCAAACCACTTCGACATGGCGACCTTCGATTATATAGAGATGTCGACCTCGCGTGGGACGGATTATGACCTGAAATGTCATTCAGTCCGTCGAAATAAATGAAGTACTACAATGACTGCATCATTTTCAGGGACATTTGGGCCGCCGAAGAACTTTGGGCTCGACGCACTTGAGCTCTCCGTTCACATACCTGGTTCTTCAGCTCATCCGGAAACTCTTTCACATGCTTCGGCCGATTGAACTACTGCCGCGTAGTACCCATGTCCAACCCATCAACCATCATGATCCCCTTTCATCTTTCTGGTCCTTTTCCGATCAAAGGAACATACAGCAAATAATGCCATCACGACTCATGGGAAGTCATTCGCATGATTTTTGGATCTTTGCCGTATTTTGCTATACTCCAGTCTCAGCATCTTAGACGCTTCCTAATGATTACGGAATGAACCTCCTGGGGATGCAGACTCGGTTCTGCTTCTCTACGAGTGGCATGATCTTTTGCACTTCGTCAAGGGAAGGTTTTGGATAATCTTATATTATGGAGTCTCTTCCTTTCTGCAGGAGAGATCTATGATGTCTGACCCACTTCCTGTGGTATATGGTGAAGAGCTCCATAATTTCCAGGAATGTATCCGGTCTTGCATGTACTCGGTTTCAAGAATGTGATAAGTGGGGGATTTGAGCAAGGGTAGACGAGGCTTGTAGGTATCTAAGCGAAGGTAGAACCTGGGGAAAGACATTGGGGTTCCTGAAATCCTGGAGAAGATGCACCAGAACTCTGCAAGGACGGTTGGTAGTAGCTCATCTTCCTCCGGGATACGGTGGGCTTCGACTGACTAAACGCATTTTCCCATCCTGTGGAAAGAAACATTCTCCAGGATTAGCACGCAATCATGTCTGCATTTCGTCAAATATCCGATCCGATGCAGCGTATATTACCCATACCTGGGTCATAAGGCTCCCAATATTAATTACCGCACCACGTGCGGCATCGTCACATCGTCCTTTACCGCCAACCTTCCACTTTCGTCACCAAAGCCGCTCTCACAGGTCCGAAATGATGGCTGATGGTCTTTCTTCTCTAGCGACGAGTGATGAGCCATCATCGTCGGA